>CAJVSB020000804.1:0-13101 GCA_911865555.2 Thlaspi arvense
GACTCCTCGGACGTGAAAAGTTATGACAGTTCAACGCAAGAGAGGGCTGCCGAGCCGACCGACGTGATCGACAGGGCGAGGAAGGATGGGCACGCAACACTAGGACTTCTTGCCCCAGTGATACGATCGCCTAGCCCTACTAACTCGCAACTCCTACTTCACTCGAGCATCTTTGCTGGCATGCCAACCCCCAAACCGACATGCAAATCTACTTGGCACGGAACCCTAAAAATGAATGGAACGGCTTGAAATTTGAGATTGAGTCCTAAAACTACCTCGTCAGAGGTCAAATAGATGGATTTTGGGCGAACGGCCACCCCAACTGAGTTCCCCAGTTAGGACTTCTGCTAGCTCGATAAGAGCTTTTCGTTGACATCGTATGACGTGCGTGACTCCTCAGACACCGAAAGTTATGGCAGTTCAACACAAGAGTGGCATGCCAGCCCGTTGGCGTGATCGACAACGACGGGGAAGGAAGTGCATGTGACACGAGGACTTTTTGACTTGGTGATACGATTGCCCTAGCCGAGGTTACTTTAGAGCTCCTACTTGACTCGGGCATCAGTGCCGGCATGCCCGCCCCCGACCTAACATGCGAAGCTCCCATGGCTCGAAACCTAAAAATAAATGGAATGTTCTAAAATCTGAGATCGAGTCCAGAAACTAGCCCATCGGAGGTCAAATCGATGGTTTTTGGGGCAAACGGCCAACCCCAACTGGGTTCCCTAGTTGGGACGTTGGCCGGCTCGGAAAAAGGATTCCATTGACAAAAGTTATGGCAGTTCAACGCGATAGTGGCCTACTTGACCGGCCAGCGCGATCAACAGGGATGGGGAAGTAAGGGCACGGGGACAAGGGGACTTTCTACCCTGGTGATATGATCGCCCTTGCCTACCTAGCTTCGAAATTCCTACTTGACTCGGGGGTCGATGCTACAATGCTCATTCCCGACCCGATATGCGAACCAGCATGGCTTGGAGCCCGAAAAATGAATGGAACGGTTTGAAAATTTGGATCGAGTCCCAAAACTAGCCCATCGGCTAGCTTGAAAAGAGCTTTCCATTGATATCTTATGGCTCGCTTGACTCCTCGCATGCCAAAGTTTTGGCCTTTCAACGCAACAGTGGCTCACCTAGACGGCTGACGGGATCAACAGGGACAGGGAAAGAAAGGCACGTGACATGAGGACTTCCACCCCGGTGATACGATCGCCCTAGCCCAACTAACTTCAGAGCTCTTGCATGCGAACCTACATGGTTCGAAACTCTTAAAAACGAATGAAAAGGCTAGAAATCTGAGGCCTAGTCCTGAAACTAGCTAGACAAAAATCAAATCCATGGATTTGGGGGCAAACGGCCACCCCAAACGAGTTTCCCGATTAGGACGTTGGTCAGCTTGGAAAGTGCTTTCTGTTGAAATCTTACGGCACGCGTGACTCCTCGCACGTTGAAAGTTTTGGCAGTTCAATGCAAGAGTGGCCCGTCAGGTTGGCCGGCATGTTCAACAGGGATAGGGAAGGAAGGGCACGTGACACAAGGACTTGCCGACCCGGTGATACGATCACCCTAGCCTAGCTACTTCTAAGCTCCTGCTTGACCTGAGCAACGGTGCTGACATGCCAACCCCCGAGCTGACAAGCAAACCTGCATGGCACGAAACCCTAAAAATGAATGGAACTGCTAGAAATCAGAGATCGAGTCCCGAAACTAGCTTGTTAGAGGTCAAATCGCTGGAATTTGGGGCGAATTACCAACCCCAACCGGGATCCCTAGTTAGGACGTCAGTCGGCTTAGAAAGAGGTTTTCTTGACCTCTTACAACACGCGTGACTCCTCGCACGCTAAAAGTTATCACAGTTCAACGCAAAGGTGGCCCACTTGTCTGGCCAGTGTGATCAACAGGGATGGGGAAGGAAGGGCATGGGACACGAGGACTTCCTGGCGGTGAAATGATCGCCTTTGCCTAGCTAATTTTGGAGTTCCTACTTGACTCTAGCGTCGGTGCGGCATGCTGGCCCCTGACCCAACATGTGAACCGGCATGGCTCAGAACACTAAAAATAAATGGAACGGCTAAAAATCTGAGATCAAGTCTTGAAACTAGCTCGTCAGAGGTCAAAATCGATGGATTTGGGAGTGAACGGCCAGCCCCAATGGGTTCCCCTTTTGGGATGTCGGCCGGCTTGAAAAAAGGTTTTCGTTGACATCTTACGGCACGTGTGACTCCTCGCACGCCGAAAGTTATGATAGTTCAACGCAGGAGTGGCCGAATTGGCTAGCTAGCGTGACCAACATGGATGGGGAAGGAAGGGCACGGGAAATGGGGACTTTCTACCTCGGTGACACAATCACCCTTGCCTAGCTTGCTACGAAGTTCCTACTTGACTTGGGGGGTTGGTGCTAGCTGCTCACCCCCAACCCGATATGCGAACCAACATGGCTTGGAGCCCGAAAAAATGAATGGAACGGTCCGAAATTTGAGATTGAGTCTCGATACTAGCCATCAGCTTGCTCGAAAAGAGCTTTCCTTGATATCTTACGGCACTCTTGACTCCTCGCGTGACAAAGTTTTGGCCGTTCAACGCAAAAGTGGCTCGCTTGGACGGCCAACGGGATTAGCAGGGACGGGAAAGAAAGGGTAGGCGACACATGGACTTCTCACCCCGGTGATACGATTGCCCTAGCCCAACTAACTTCAGAGCTCCTACATGCGAACCTACATGGCTCGGAACTCTAAAAACGAATGAAACGGCCAGAAATCTGAGACCTAGTCCTGAAACTAGCTAGACAGAGATCAAATCTGTGGATTTTGGGGCAATGACCACCCCCAACCGAGTTTCCCAATTAGGATGTTGGTCGGCTCGGAAAGTGCTTTCTGTTGAAATCTCACGGCTCGCGTGACTCCTCACACGCTGAAAGTTTTGGCAGTTCAATGCAAGAGCGGACCGTCAGGGGTGGCCGGCATGTTCGACAGGGATAGGGAAGGAAAGGCACGTGACACGAGGACTTACCGACCCGGTGATACGATCACCCTTGCCCAGCTAACTTCTAAGCTCCTGCTTGACCCACCAAAGGTGTCGGCATGGCAACCCCCGAACTGACAAGTGAACCTGCATGGCATGGACCCTAAAAATGAATGGAATGGCTAGAAATCTGAGATCGAGTCTCAAAACTAGCCCGTCTAAGGTCAAATCGATGGATTTTGGGGCGAATGGCCAACCCCCAACCGGGATCCCTCGTTTGGACGTCAACTAGCTCAGAAAGAGGTTTTCCTTGACCTTTTTATGGCACGCGTGACTCCTCTCACGGTAAACGTTATGGCAGTTCAACGCAAAGGTGGCCCACTTGTCCAGCCAGTTGTGATCAATAGGGATGGGGAAGGAAGGGGCATGGGACATGAGGACTTCCCGGCCGGTGATATGATCACCTTTGCCTAGCTTACTTCAGAGTTCCTACTTAACTCTGGCGTCAGTGCTGGCATGCCCACCCCCAACCCAACATGTGAACTGGCATGGCTTAGAACACTAAAAACAAATGGAACGGCTAAAAATCTGAGATCGAGCCCTGAAACTATCCCGTCAAAGGTCAAATCGATGGATTTGGGTTTCAACGGCCTACCCAAATGGGTTCTCCCGTTGGGATGTCGGCCGGATTGAAAAGAGGTTTTCGTTGACATCTTACAGCACGCGTGACTCTTTGTAGCCGAAATTTATGGTAGTTCAATGCAAGAGTGGCCTAATTGGCTAGCCAGCGTGACCAACATGGATGGGGAAGGAAGGGCACGGGATAGGAGGACTTCCCACCCCGGTGGTACGACCGCCCTTGCCTAGCTAACTTCAGAGTTCCTACTTGACTTGGGCGACAGTGCTGGCATGCCCGCCCCCGACCCAACATGCGAACCTACATGCCACGAAATCCTAAAAACGAATGGACGGCCTGAAATTTGAGGCCGAGTCTCGAAAGTAGCCAGACAGAGGTCAAATCCATGGATTTTGGGGCAAACGGGCACAGGGTAGTTCAACGCAATAGTGGTGCACCTGGCTGGCCGGTGAGATCGACAAGGACAAGGAAGTAAGGGCACGCGACGCGCGGACTTTCAGCCCCGGTGATACGATCACCCTAGCCCAACTAACTTTGAAGCTCCTGCTAGACTCGAGCATCGGTGCCGGCATGCCCACTCCTAAACTGATATGCGAACTTGTATGGCATAGAACCCTAAAAATGAATAGAACGGCTTGAAATCTGAGATCGAGTCCTGAAACTAGCCCATCAAAGGTCAAATCGATGGATTTTGGGGTAAAAGGCCACCCCCAACTGAGTTCCCCAGTTAGGATGTCGGCCAGCTTGGAAAAAGGTATTTGTTGATATCTTATGATGCGTTTGACTCCTCACACACCGAAACTTATGGTCATTCAACACAGTAGTGGCCCACTTGGCCTACTGCCATGATCAATAGGGACGGGGAAGGAAGGGCACACGACACGAGATGTTCTTGCCTCGGTGACACGATCGCCCTAGCCTAACTAACTTTAGAGCTCCTACTTGACTTGGGCGTAGGTGCCAACATGCCCACCCCAAAATCGACATGCGGACCTACATGGCACGAAACCCTAAAAATGAATGGAACGGCCTAACATCTGAGACCAAGTACCCAAGCTAGCCTGAGAGAGGTCAAATCGATGGATTTTGGGGTGAACGGCCACCCCCTAGTTGGGACGTCGGCCGGCTTAGAAAAGAGCTTTCCGGTGATATCTTACAGCACGCATGACTCCTCGCACGCTGAAAGTTCTGGAAATTCAATGCAAGGGAGGGCCCGCCGGGTCGGCCGGCACGATCGACAGGGCAGGGGAAGGAAGGGCACGCGACCCGAGAACTTTTCGCCCTAGTGATACAATTGCCCTAGCCTAGCTAACTTCAAAGCTCCTGCTTGACTAGGGTGTCGATGCCAGCATGCCTGGCCTCAACTTACATGCGAACCTGCATGGCCCGGAACCCTAAAAATGAATATAACGGCTTGAAATCTAAGACCGAGTCCTAAAACTAGCCTGACAAAGGTCAAATCGATGGATTTTAGGGCGAACGGCCACCCTAATCGGGTTCCCCTATTAGGACGTTGGCAGCTCAGAAACAACTTTCCATTGATATCTTATGGTGCGCGTGACTCCTCGCGCTGCAAAAGTTATTACAGTTCAACGCAAGAGTGCCCCGCCTGGCCTGCTAGTGCAATCAACAGGGGCGGGGAAGGAAGGGCACGCAACACTAGGACTTCCAGACCTGGTGATATGATTGCCCTAGCCCATCTAACTTCGGAGCTCCTTCTGCACTCAGGTGTCGGTACTAGCATGCCCGCCGTTGACCCGACATGCGAACTTGCATGGCTCAAAACCCTAAAAATGAATGGAACGGCATGAAATATGAGATTGATGGATTTGGGGGCGAATGGCCAACCCTAATCGGGTTCCCAGTTGGGATGTTGGCCGGCTCAAAAAAAGCTTCCTGTTCGTATCTTGCAGCGTCCATCACTCCTCGTATGCTGAAAGTTATGACAGTTCAACACAAGAGTGGCCCGCCTGACCGGCCGGCGCGGTCGACTAGGATGGGGAAGGAAGGGCACGCGACACAAGGACTTCCCACCCTGGTGATACGATCACCCTAGCTGAGCTAACTTTAGAGCTCCTAGATGACTCGGGCGTCAGTGCCGGCATGCCCGCCCTAGAATCGACACGCGAACTTCCATGCCAAGGAACCCTAAAAAGAAATGGAACGGCTTGAAATCGGAGACCGAGCCCCGAAACTAACCTGACAGAGGTCAAATTGATGGATTTTGGGGCGAACGGCCACCCCAACCAAGTTGAGACGTGGACGGCTCAAAAAGAGCTTTCCGTCGATATCTTACGGCGTGCTTGACTTCTTGCATGCTAAAAGTTATGACAATTCAACGCAATAGTGGCCCCCCTGGCCAGCGTGCAGTCAATAGGGACGAGAAAAGCCTGGCACACAATACAAGGACATCCCGCCCTGGTGATATGATCGCCTTTGCCTAGCGAACTTCGAAGCTCCTACTTGACTCAGGCATCAGTGCCCGGCATGCTCGCCCCCAACCCCACATGCGAACCAACTTGGCTCGAAACCCTAAAAACAAATGGAACGGCTTGAAATTCATGATCAAGTCCCAAAACTAGTCTGACAGAGGCCAAATTGATGGATTTTAGGGCGAATGGCCACCCCTAACCGGTGTCCCCGGTTGGGATGTCCTCCAGCTCGGAAAGATCTTTTCGTTGACATCTTACGATGCATGTGACACCTTGCACGCCGAAAGTTATGGTAGTTAAAGCAAGAGTGTTCCGCCGAGCCGGCCAGGGCGATCATAGGGATGGGGAAGGAAGGGCACGTGACATGAGAACTTTCTACCCCAGTGATATGATCACCCATGCCCAACTAACTTCAAAGCTTCTACTTGACTCAGGCGTCAGTGCCAGCTTGCTTGCCCCTGAACCGACATGCGAACTTGGATGGCACGGAACCCTAAAAATGAATGGAACGGCCTGAAATTTGAGATCGAGTCCCGAAACCAGCCTGATAGAGATCAAATCGATGGATTTTGGGGCGAGCAACCACACCAAACCAGGTTCCCCCGTTGGGACGTCGGCCGGCTCAGAAAGTGCTTTTCGTTAATATCTTACGATGCGCATGACTCCTTGCACGCAAAAAGTTATGGCAATTCAACGCAGAGTGGCCCGCCTAGCCGGCTGACACGATCAACAGGGACGGAGAAGGAAGGGCATGTGGCACGAGAATTTCACGCACCGGTGATATGATCGCCCTAGCCTAGCTAACTTTAGAGCTCCTACTTGACTTGGGCGTCAGTGCTAGCATGCTCGCCCTCGACCCGACATGCGAACTTGCATGGCTTGTAACCCTAAAAATGAATGCAACGGCCCGAAATCTGAGATCGAGTCTCGAAACTAGCCCGTCGAAGGTCAACTCGTTGGATTTTAATGCAAATGGCCACCCCCAACCAGGTTCCTCGATTGGGACGCTGGCCGGCTCAAAAAGAGCTTTTCGTTGACATCTTACAGCAACACGTAACTCCTCGCATGTCGTAAGTTGTTGCAATTCAACACAAGAGTGCCCTACCTGGCCTACCGGCGCAATCAACAAGGGCTGGGAAGGAAGGAAATGCAACACTAGGACTTTTGGCCCCAGTGATACAATTGCCCTAGCCCATCTAACTTCGGAGCCCTTTCTTGACTCGGGCGTCGGTGCTAGCTTGCCCGCCTCGACCCAACATGCGAACTTGCATGGCTTGGAACCCTAAAAAAGAATGGAACAGCCGAATTGAATAATCGAGCCCCGAAACTAGCCTAATAGAGGTCAAATCGATGGATTTTTGGGCGAACGGTCACCCCCAACTAGGTTAGGTAGATAGGACATCTGCCAGCTAGAAAAGAGCTTTCCGCTAATATCTTACAGCGCATGTGACTTCTCGCACGCTAAAAGTTATGGCAATTCAATGCAAGAGTGCCCACCCGGTCGGTTGGCGCAATCAATAGGAACGAGGAAGGAAGGGCACACAACACGAGGACTTACCACCCTGGTGATACAATCGCCCTAGTCCAACTAACTTCAAGCTCGTACTTGACTTAGGCGTTAGTGCCGTCATGCCTGCCCCCGAACCATCACAAGAACCTACATGGCTCGGAACCCAAAAAATGAATAGAACGGCTTGAAATTTGAGACTGAGTCCCGAAACTAGCCTGATAGAGGTCAAATCGATTGATTTTGGGCAGAACGGCCACCCCTAGCCCCAGCTAACTTCGGAGCTTTAACTTGACTTGGGCATCGGTGCGGCATGCTCGCCCCCGAATCGACAGGCGAACTTGCATGGCACGAAACGCAAAAAATGAAAGGAATGGCCTAAAATCTAAGATCGAGTCCTGAAACTAGCCTGCCGAAGGTAAAATTGATGGATTTTGGGGCAAATAGCCACCCCCAATCGGGTTCCCCAGTTAGGACATCAGCTAGCTTGGAAAGAGCTTTCTGTTGATATCTTATAGCGCGCGTGACTACTCACACGCCGGATGTTATGGCAATTCAATGCAAGAGTGGCCTGCCTAGCCGACCGTGCGATTGACAGGGACGAGGAAGGAAGGGCACATGACGTGAGAACTTCCCACCCATAGTGATATGATCGCCCTAGCCCAGCTCACTTCAGAGCTCCTACTTGACTCAGGCGTCGGTGCTGGCATTCCACCCTCGAATCGACATGCGAACTTGCATGGCTCAAAACCCTAAAAACGAATAGAACGGCCTAAAATTTAAGACTGAGTCCCGAAACTAGCCCGACAAAGATCAAATCGATTGATTTTGTGGTGAACAGACACCCCCAACCAGGTTCTCGAGTTGGGACGTCGACCGGTTTGGAAAGAGCTTTTCGTTGACATGTTACGGCGCATGTGACTCCTCGCACCCCTAAAGTTATAGCAGTTCAACGCAAGAGTGGCCCGCCTGATCGACTGGTGCGATCAACAGGGACGGGGAAGGGAAGGGCACGTGACACACGGACTTCCCGCCCTAGTGATATGATCACCCTAACCCTGCTAACTTTAGAGCTCTTACTTGACTCGGGCGTCGATGCCGCCATGCCCGCCCCAGAACCCAGCATTTGAACCTACATGGCTCGGATCCCTAAAAACAGATGGAATGGCCTAAAATCTGAGAGCGTGTCCCAAAACTAGCCCGTTGAAGGTAAAATTGATGGATTTTGGGGCAAACGGCCCCAACTGGGTTCCCTGGTTGGGATGCCCCTGGCTCGAATAGAGCTTTCCACTGACATCTTACAGCGCATATGACTCTTTGCACGCCGAAAGTTATGGCAGCTCAACGCATGAGTGGCCCGCCTGGCCGGCCGACACGATCGACAGGGATGGGGAAGGAAAGGCATGCGACACAAGCACATTCTGGCCCAATGATACGATTGTCCTAGCCCATCTAACTTCAGAGCTCCTACTTGACTCGGGCGTTGGTGCCGACATGCCCGCCCCCGAACCAACATGCGAGCCTGAATGGCACAGAACCATAAAAATGAATCGAACGGCTTGAATTCTGAGACCAAGTCTTGAAACAAGCCCGACAGAGGTCAAATCGATAGATTTTGGAGCGAACGGCCACCCCCAAGGGTTGCCAAGGTGGGATGTCGGCCGGCTCAGAAAGAGCTTTTCAAAAAGAAGGCAACAAGTTAATTGTTATTAATGCGGCTGAAAAGGTTTCAAGAGGCATTAATTGCCTTCTTTTCTTTTCCTTTTTTTTTAATAATAAATCTGAAGTAGAGCTGAATGGCTCTCTGCTTGTAGGAATCAGAAAAACAACCTTTGCAAGAAAGGCTCCAAACCCTTTTTTATTTTTTTATTTTTTTATTTTGAAACAATTTCAATAATAAAAATAAATAAAATCTTTTAGTTTCAATAAACTCAAACCATTAATTAATTTTGACAAAATTAATTTTGCATAAAGGTTTTTAAAGTTTCAAAAAGCCTCAATCATTAAAACTACTATTTGACACCAAAATTTTAAATTCATCCATCTATATGAATCAAAAAATTTCTCAGATTCAAAATTGCATAAACTAAGCTTTGATACCACTGTTGGGTTATGCATCATAAATAGGGAATTCTAAGGCAGCGAAAATTTAAAATTTTTATCTTTTATTACGTGATCGAATCATATTAGATCCCTAATTCTATGCTCCAAGATACAATATGCATGAATTTAATTTGAGAAAATTGATTTATACCTCGCAAGCTTCCGATTGATGTAGGGATTGAGCGAATTCAAATTCGCACTTCAGCAAACCAGCACGTAAGTTGAAACGGTTCACGAGAAGTTCAAATGCACTTCCTCTAACGGTATCCACACGGGAACGTCTATTAGTGCTTAGGATTATGCTAGTAATACAAAAGTACTTTTCTCAACTTATGGACTTTTCTATCAAGATAACTTTTTGATCTAAGGATTGTAGAGAATCTTTCCCTCTCAATTTCTTGAAAGTCTCTCTATTGATAAATGTCTCCTAAACCTATATTTATAGATAAATAATTTTGTATTAATCTTATCATAAATTAGGAGATAATATCTATATTATTTAATTTAAAATCAAAATAATATCTATGTAGATAATTCATATTAATTATCTTTAATAATCTCTTGACTCTTTAAGAGATTTTATATGATAAGATTAAATAAATAATTAATTAAACTATTTAATTAATATAATTGTTTTATTGTCCTTTATCGATTAATTAAATGACAGATCATTTAATTAATTAGTTTTAATTAATTAATCAAATTATTAATTCAAATGAATTCCCATAAATGATATGGGACTTATTCGCCCTTGTGTGTGATCCCTTAATTCACCAATTAGCTAGCAGTGGGCCCACAACAAATTATAATTTAATACATTAATAATTAATTATAATTAATTACTCCGATTAATTAAACACCTTTTAATTAACCGCTCTTAAACTAATTTACATTAAAATAAGAGTACCCACACTTTATGAGATATGTCTAGTAACAAGCCCATAAAGACCTAGAAATAAGTAAAGGTAAAACCGTGAACCTTTTTCTTTTTGTGCGTACCATGCAAATGTAATCCTTCTATTAACTAATCTCCCATTCAAGATACATGATTTGGATAATGTGTCGGTATCTTGATAATCTCATTAACAATACATCTATTTCAGACAATTGTTTAATGACCAATTTAGGAAACTCCTTTCCTAATTGTTTGTCATATGCCTTGTGCAAGGACTTTCAAAACAACTATTTATAGATAGTATAGCAGATTCACCTATTCCGCTAGAGAGGTAATGGATCCTATGTCGGTCCTCGTAGACCTCCATATATGAATGGTTTATACCCAACATAAAACCCCTTATGTGATCAAACTGTGATCAGGAAAAAACATCAAAGCACAAGTACCCATATACAAGATCACCACAGAACCTCAAGTCAAAGAATTACTTTACGCACTATCACAAACATAGAGAATTCTAATTTTCGACAAGCATCCAATAGAGAGAATTCTCTAAGCGGGATCGTTAGTGAACTTGTTCTCTAACACGCACCCGTATATGCATTAGTGTCACTTACACTGATCGCCTCTGAAACGAGGCACCCTCCTTATGAGTATGCTATACACGTGTAAGTCTAATATGAATCTAGTCAATACCCTATCTTGACTTATTCTACGACTTGGAATATTTAAGACTAAAACCATAGAGACTTATTTCATGATCACCATCCATATGCGTGACCAAGTCTCGCAGTTATATATAGTCTAAGGGTTTCAACCAAATGAAAAATTTACACATTCGATGGCCAATGAAATAATTACATATATATTGAATGAAAAATGATCAAGAGTATTTAATTACACCAATCAAATTGGCTAGCTGGGCACTACTCTATCAATCTCCCACTTGCCCAATAGCCAATTGTCGTATAGATCTGAGAACCATTCTTTTAAGATGTCCTTCAAAAACTCTTTGTGCTAAAGGCTTTGTTAGTGGGTTTGCTATGTTCTCTACCGATGCAAATCTTTCAACTTGAATGTCACCTCTATTAATGATCTCTCTGATCAGGTGGAAACGTCTCATGACATGTTTGGATCGTTGACGAGATCTTGGTTCCTTTGCTTGAGCAATGGCACCATTGTTATCACAGTATATAACAATCGGTTTTTCAACACTAGAAACTACACCCAACTCTTGAACGAAGTTTCTCATCCAAACACCCTCTTTTGCAGCTTCTGAAGCTGCAATATATTCTACTTCTGTTGTTGAATCAGCAGTTGTATCTTGCTTGGAACTTTTCTAGCTAACTGCTCCACCATTTGGACAAAACACCTATTCTGACATGGATTTAAAATCATCTATGTCTGACTGAAAACTAGGGTCAGTTTATCCTTCCAGTTTCAAATCTCCATTACCGTACACTAAGACTAATTCCTTAGTTATTCTTAAGTACTTAAGCATTGTCTTCACGGCTATCCAGTGACTCTCACTTGGATCAGACTGATATTTGCTTGTAACACTTAAAGCATGTGCGACATCAGGTCTTGTACATAGCATTGACATACATAATGCTTCTTATGGCAGATGCATATGGTATGCGAGACATTTTCTCTCTTTCTTCAGGTGTCTTTGGTGACATAGACTTAGAGAGATTTTATTCCATGTCTCATTGGCAGGAATCCTTTATTGGATTCCTCCATATTAAACCTTTTTAAAATTTTATCTATGTACGTGGATTGGGATAATGCAAGCATCCGTCTCAATCTATCTCTATAGATTTGATCCCTAAAATAAAAGATGTTTCACCCAAATCCTTCATGGAGAATTGAGTAGATATAACCATAATTTTATGTCTTTTAATGCATGCACCTCATTCCCAATGAGGAGAATGTCATCGACATAAAGCACTAAAAATATAATTGTGCTCCCACTAACCTTCTTGCACACACAAGGTTCATACGTATTTTTAATAAAACCAAACGATTTGATTGTATTATCAAAACGTATGTTCCAACTTTGGGATGCTTGTTTTTAGTCCATAGATGAACCTTTGGAGCTTGCAAACCTTTTGCTTGCTCCCACTGAATGTGAAACCTTTCGGTTGCTCCATGTAAATTTCTTCCTCAATGTCTCATTAAGGAATGCGATTTTCACATTCATTTGCCATATCTCATAGTCATAATATGCGGATATGGCCAACAATATCCGAATGGATTTTTGCATTGCTACTAGAGATAAGGTTTTCTCAAAGTCTATTCTAGGTCTTTGAGTATAACCTTTTGCTAACCAGTCTTACTTTATAGGTCACCACCTCTCCATCTGCTCTAAGCTTTCGCTTGTAGATCCACTTACAACCAATAGGCTTCACACCCACCGGTGGATCCACCAAGGTCCATACCTTGTTGGAGTACATGGAATCCATTTCAGATTTCATGGCTTATGCCACTTTCCCAAATCGATGTCTTGCATTGCCTCCTCATATGAATTCGGATCTCTATCAAAACTCTTGTACAAGGGTGTACCTCTC
>CAJVSB020000805.1:0-150111 GCA_911865555.2 Thlaspi arvense
CAGCAAAGAAAGGAGCTTCGATCGTGGAGACGACTTGCGCGAACCTGGTTTAACTTGATTTACTGCGTTTCACATCACCCCAAGCGACGCCATCAACCTATAGCGGTCAGCCCTAATAGCGACCATAGCGGCGCTATGCCTCGCTATGGCAACTGCGCGACGCTATGGCCATAGCGTAGCGCACGAAGCTATAGCACTCGCTATGGCTCCATAGCGAGCGCTATAGCGCGCTATCAATAACAGTGGGTGGAGTGTGACATAACAGGTATTTACATGGAGAAAATTGAAAACAAACAGTTATTAATTCTAAAAGCAGAGTTACTATTCTAAAAAGATATTGTAATTCATCTATTGTATTTTAGAACTATGGGATTTTTCATGATGCAGATCCATTTTTTATTTTCTTTGATGCATTTATGTCTCCTAATGTACAAAAATCAAAGAAAAAAAAGATAAGATACCCCTTGTAGCTCCAGAGATGGTTGATTTAGTTGAACAAACTCTCTTCCTGTTGTTTATGCCTGTCAATTACTTGATTCATGCTGAAGAAAACAAATGGTGTTAGCTTCAGCTATCGGTTTAATTCATTAATACAAATTAATAAGAAGCATTGCATGACCAACAGTTACCAAGAAATTAAGAATCTTCTCCAATAGGACCCATGCATTGTTTTATATTATTTTTCTCCACAAAATAAAAGAAATTGGCAATTTGAGTTTTTTTTATGAATTGCACCAGATAATCAAGTCTTCAATATTTTATCCAACATCTCTCAATCCGGGGAATCAGTTTCACAACTTTTACATGAGCTTGCTCTCAAACTTTTGATCTCGAAGTCTGTGCATTTTGAAGATAATAATTAATTATTATATAATAATAATAATCTATGTAATAATCTTTGAGAGTGTTTGAATGTGATAGATTAAGAAAGCACAGGAGACTTGGAGAAGCTAAAGTGATCGTGCTAAAAAGATGAGAAAGAAATAAGAGGTTTGTGATATAGAGAGGAAAATCTTCTCACTTTTCAGGGTAATGTTGACGCATACTTATATGCAAAATGATGAAGATGCCCTCATAGTAAAAATTCATGCCTTTACAACTGAATTGGGTTGATTCAATGTCTAAATTATTTTAATATCCAGATGGTAAACCTTGATTCTGTTAAAATTGCTATTGAAAGCGTAGAAATGTTTTGAGGATCTTGTGTGATAGTTTTTGGTTTAAAGAACTTCATTTCAAATTACTATTTCTAAAAATGAACAAAAGATATACTTATTGAGGTGGTCTTACGAAATAAATACCAACAAATAAGTAAACAAAAGCCTTTGGGTCTTTGAAAAGTTTACTTTTGTAATGGATGCCAAACATTGGAAAATGTAGAAAAGCAAAAGCCCATCAGGTGCATTTTGCTGCAAGTAAAATGATAAACAAAAGTTCAAAAAAATTTGAAAATATTAAAACGATAAACAATTAGGAATCTTGCTAAGTAATGTTTATGTTTATGATTTTCTATTTGTTCTCTCTTCTTTCTTGTTCTTGAATTAAGTGACTAGCCACCAGAATATGTCAGAAAGTTTTTGTTACTTTGCAACTTTTGGCAGTTGTTTCAAAATTTTACAAAATCTTGAAAATGCCCACACGTAATTTAATTTATTTTAGTGGAGAAATGTTGTTTCATCCATCTAGATTGAGAATCACTGAAATACTTAGAGGAGAAATGTTTTTTCGGCAATAGCCTTCTGTGATAGACTTGGTGAAGTTTGTCTTTTCAGTTTATAGAAAAATGTGTGTATGTGTGTGTGTATTGAAAGCAATTGATGAATATAATTCAAAATACTCCAAAATGATGAAAATGATACAGAGATAAAGACCCATCACCCTACAAAAGAAAGGACATATGCCAGCCAAATAAACAAAAGAACCCCCAACCAGTAACACCAAACCAAACACAAGACTAACCGGACATGTAATATATGATTCTTGTTGATGCATTAGTTTGTTGTGTGTATTGGCGTTAGTACCACTTACTAACTTGCTCTCATATTATTTATTACACAAAAAAAAGAAGATTTTGCATTGTACTTGTGAAGTCATTAATATCATACAATTGGGTGTTACTTTTGACAACCATTTTGTATCTTTTAGAAAATGCAAGCTGTCTGACTGAGGCTGTTTCCAAAATCATTTTATCTTATTGTCATGTTAAACTTTGATGGTGTAAGGTTGAACTTGTATTGGTTTTGTACCTGACATCATTTGTGAATACCTAACATCATAGTTGTTAAAAGGGCTAGTAGCGCATGGTATAGTGCATCAATGTACACCTCTTGTGCATCAATGCGCTATGTGAGTTGGATTTCACTATAGCGCATGCTAAGGCACACTATTTTCACTTTAGCTTAATGGTGAATCACGCCATAGCGCATGCTATTATGTAGTAACCCGACTACCAAAATCTTCCTATCTCTAATCCTCGTTCTGTCTCGTAGCACTCTACTCCTCCCTATCCATGAAATTATCACAGCCAAATTGGGTCTTCCAAGGCTCTCGGCTCTCACAATCACAAGGTCTTCTACAAACCGATCACAAAGGTCTCGCCTCTTAGCTCCATCACTATCACAATTGCAATCGCAAGACAGCCTAGTTAGCTCTTCCCAACCCAGTGAAGTCGTCGCAACCAAATTAGGTCTCGCAAGGCCCTCATCTCTCGCAATCGCAATCGTAATTGCAAGACCTAGTCAGTTCTCACAAGGGCTTCTGCAACCCAATCAATTCCTCTCCCAGGTAAGATTTGCTTCGAAACATAAACTACTTTTCCTTTTTTTTTGTTTTTAGTTTGGTATTCCTTTTCTCTCTATTCCTCTTCTCCTCTCCCAATCACAATGTTTCTTTCTATTCTTTCTAAATTCCTTTTTTCTTTTTAATTTCCTCCAACTTTTATTTAAGTCAAGTCTTTTTTTCCTTTTCTTTTTAGTTTTTATTATTTTTTTTCTTTTTTTTCCCTTCTTTTTGATGTAGTTGGAGGAATGGCAAGTTTTGAGGCAACTTTTAGCAGGGGCAAGAAGGATCTTGATGATAAAGATTTGAATGTTAGGGAATAGAGTCGAAGAATATTGGGAGTCTAAAATCTTATCTAATTATTTTTAGACTTTTTTTTGATTATGTGTAATTATAAATTTTCTTGATATATATTTACATATACCTTATTGCACATGTGTTAGTTATCATTTACGTTGGATATTTAGTTGTATTGGTACTTTTGATATATATTAAAAATATATAAATAAGTGTACTTTATTTCAATAAAACATGCACTATTCACTGCACATATGCTATAGCTTCAGGAAGGCTTTGCGTTTGGCTCTCTTGACAACTATGTCTAACATGATAATAGCTATTCATTTGAGAAAAACTATATTTTTTAGAAAATTCTTCTATTAATTTCTATCATATTTTTTCCTTCTTTTCAATGATGAGCTTTCCAAAGAGAAGTTGATTAGTGTGTCAGTAACCAAGTAAATCTCATGGCACAAAATCAATCATTACATCTCTAATCAATGTTAATGAACTTAATTTTAATTTCCTAATACTTTTTTTTTGCTTCCAAAGAACTAAATTTACACCTTACCCATTTAGAACTGATTCAAAAACATTTATCTAAAATTAGGAACAAGAAAATGAAGCTACCAGCAGCCGCAAATGACAAGCTTCTAAGCTTATATCATATAATTATATGATACAATTTTCAAGGAAATTAGAAATTGAGACATATATAAGAAAACTAACTTATAGAAGGACTTTTGCTGATTAATAGAAAAATTAGTTGAGAGGCCAATTCATTAATAAAACGTGTGACTTAAAATTTATTATTTATGTAGGTTGGGGGGCGCCTATCAAAAGAAGTAGCAGAGTTTATATGTCATCTTACAAACTCTTCTAAGTTTCATGCTCTCAACCAGTTGCATGATTTCATGACCCGCTCATTAGATAAAATTTTAGGCGGTCCAAAAGAGTAAGAAATGTAGAAATAAAACTGGAAAAGATGTGAGCAATTGTACATATCTGAAAATCTTTGTAGGTTCCAAGAATATTTTAAACAATTGACTCTAATGGGTGCAAGTACAATGTTTCTCTTCCTACCTCGTTTTCCTTTGTGTTATTTGGTAAGGACGGTTCCTTTCATCAAGGGGATGAAATTGATCAGAATGTCCATCTTTTTTGTTGGATCAAATTATAATAGTTCTCTTGATTAAGAACCGAATGGCAAAGTACAAGAAGTTGGCTAACTAGATAAGCCATGGTGATCATTAAACACGAGATTATCTAGTTGCAGCCTGAGCATACTAGATAAAGCATTCTGATAACAAACGTCAAATGTCGTCCTCTACTCATCAAGAGTTTCACTTGAAACACGGGGTGCTACTCTTTATCACTCACAACACAAACCCAATGGGAAAGCACAGCAAATAAGATACAAGATTTTTAAATTTTCTTCGAGGCAACCACAGGATTTCAGTGTACTTTCCAGCCGGCATTCCTGGTCTTTACTTGTGGGATTTTTTTATGAGTATGAAATTGGTACTCTTTTGTATTTACACAAAAAAAAGGAAAAATAATTGATATACTTACAACCATAAAAGCAGCTCTTTAACCTGCTCGTTAATCTTCAATTCAAGCAACAAATATTTTCTGAGTTATTTGCCCAATAACTAAACGCTCTAGCTGTGGAGGCCATGAAATATAATATAATTCGAATATAGGTTGATCAAAAAAACTAAAAATATGAGAGAGAGAGAGAGAGAGAACTTGAGCTAGAGTAGTCGTGAAGCTTGCCAGCTGCAGAGAAAACAATAGAAGCTCTTGAGCCTTTTATAAAAGCCCTCTTCTCCTCTTTGATAAGGTCACCTGCCTGGTCGTCAACTTGTCAATCTTCTTGATCTCAATTTTCCGCCTGACCATTATCCCTAGAAATTAAATCGGACAACCCTTTATAGAAAATCACCACAGTATCAATCCGAACAGGATTTTGGAGAACAGACAGTATTTGAAGGGGGGGAAAAAATAAAATAGAACAACTAAATCAAGCATCTGCGCATTGAAAAAGGTAAGAAAAAAGCCTCCAACTTAAACAATTATTTAGATATATATATATATATATCTATGCATACAAAGAAATAGAGACAAAGTTGAGCATTGTCGGTTTTTATATTTGAATATAACCATGAGAAAACATAGAATGAAAAAGCACGTTTCCTTATTGAGAGGGAGGAAAAATGTGAAAACAACCCTAGAGAGAGAGAGCAAAAAGCTCCAGGAAAAAACCAAAGGAAGGAGGAGGAGATCAAAAGAAAAGGCATAGGCGGAGGAAAATGGACTTACCCAGCTTAATTGAGCTCACTTATGTATTTGCATTTTGCAAGATGAGAAAGGGATTACTTAAATTTTATTCGATTTTACCCTTGAGGCGTTGATTTGAGTGCTTTTGAAGCTCAACAGCGCTCGTGTGAAGCCACCTGTGATAAATATATATGTATATATATAGAGAGAGAGAGAGAGAGAGAGAAGGGGGGTATGGGGGTGAACAGTGGAGCGACTGTAAAAGCAGAGAGAGAGAGAGAAGAGAGAGAGAGAGGTGGTGAGAGACTGTTTAACTTCGCCCAATACATTTAACAAGATTCTCTGTCAGATTGTAAAACAAAAAAAAGAATTTAAAAGAAAGCGACATGTTTTAACTTCTTTTTATACACGTGGGCCGCGACGCCGATTATGACATTCCTTTCACCCCTCTTAACCGTCATGTCCCCCACCACTTTAATACATTTCTTGCGACGCGATACTTTCCTCGCCACAAAACTCAAGTTGGTACGACAAGATTCTCTTTGCATTAATTCTCGGTGCTCATCCAATTTATCAAATTTGTTTTAAATAAATATAAATTTATAACTTTAATTTAATATTAAATATAATAATTGGTATTAATTTTTTACTAATTAATATAAAAAATTATTAATTTAAATTTTAAAATATAATTATTATATACATATATTGTATTCAATTTATATATTAAATATATTTAGTCAAATGATATATTAAATATAATTACAAAAATAAAATTAATTCTTATTATAATAATATTGAAAATATTC
This sequence comes from Thlaspi arvense, assembly GCA_911865555.2. NCBI lineage: Eukaryota > Viridiplantae > Streptophyta > Magnoliopsida > Brassicales > Brassicaceae > Thlaspi > Thlaspi arvense. Next base: position 6,147 of record CAJVSB020000805.1, read on the forward strand.
ATTATTTTCAAAAATTAGGAATTCGTGATATCAACAAAACAATTAATTTTTATTTTTTATATTTTTATTTTTAAACTAAGTAATTGATTAATACAAAAATCTAAAATTTTTAAGAAAATCTCTAAATTCCCAACTTTTGACCTTTAATTTAACTACTCTGTAAAACCTTTTAGAAATTTTATCTTAATAATTTATAATTTTTATTCAAAAATTACAATGGCTTATTTAAAAAATTGTTATAATATTTGAAATTTTTATATTTTATACATGAATTTTTTAGTAATCAAATAAAAAGAAGTCAACTTTTTTAAGAAATTGATCTCTATTTTTGACTTCCTCTCTCTCTAAAATTATCACTACCTAATTTAATTTCAACTTTCTTTCTTTAAATTTTTTCAATATTTTTTGTCAATTCCTCTCTCTAATTTTATGCAACTTTCTTTCTAAAATTTTGTCTCTTTAAATTTTTTAAACTCTCTTAAAATTTTGTCTCTCTTAATTTTTTTAATTTTCTCTCTCTCTAAAAGTTTATTTATATATTTTTCAACTTTCTGTTCTAAACCTTTTTAACTCTCTCTAAATCTTTTTTCCCCTCCCTCTCTAAAAATTTTTCTGTATATAATTTTTGCAAGTCTCTCTCAAAATTTTTTAATTTTATCTATTTAAAATTTTTCTCTCTATTGTTTTTAAAAATTTTCTCTAGTTAAAGAAGAACTTTAGATTGGAAAGTAGATGTTGTTTCTTAGTATCATAAAAATAATATTTAAAAAATATAATTTTAAATTCGCATATACTTTTTCTCTCTTTTGGCTGAGACATGGATGAAATTTATGTCGATTCACCCCTTTTTTTTTTTCTGCATTTCATTCGTCTCAAGAAACTCCGAACGTTGAGCAATTGTCATGTTTTATGGGTGATATTAGTTTGTACTTTGACATTATACTAGTTTAAATTTAGCTTGCATAATTTGGTATTAGTAACCTATTATTAATATAGTAGGTTGTAATATTATTTTAAATTAATTACTTAAAATTTTTGAGTAGACAGGTGGCCGAGTTCTGGGGAGACCTTCAAAACACTAGTACCATCGTCTAAATTACCAAGAAAGATAGGGTTCTGTCCATGGTTTCACTCTTCTAATTTGTTTTTGTAATATTTATATATTTTTTAACTCCTAGCCAAACCCTAACCCTGATTCAAAAAAGAGCCCCATTTATCTAAATTAAACAGGAGCAATATGGCGGCATTTGCTAGAAAGTGCAACTAGGATATTCAAAACTGATCCAAATCAATTGAATCAACTCAATCCAATCTGCATTGATCAAAATCAAAAATAAATCAGTTTAATTTAGTTTTAAAAATTAAAATCAATCGCTTCGATTTAATTATTAGTTTTTTTCAAAAAAAATAAGATTACACATATATAATTTTATTTTATTGAATATATAATATTAAATAATGCATATATAATATATATAATATTTATTTAATACTATTATATATATAAAGTCAAAAATTAAAAAAAACTATTTAAATCCTCATTCTTATATACTATCCCAAGATTAGAAATTTAATATTAAAGTTCTTAGTATTGTAGAAAATTAAAATAATTTTGTAGTGTTTTTAATAAATTTTTTTCTTTATTTAATAAATATGACTAATTAATTTTTTATCTTAAAAAATACCTTTAAAATCAATCATATCAAATCAAATAAACCGATATATTTACATCTAATTTGATTCAATTTTATGAAATTTTAAAAAATTAATTATATCTAAATTTATTAAAACAAAAATATTTTATTTAATTTAAATAATATCTAAAATCAAAGCAAACCAAAAATATAAACACCCTGGATGCAACCGCACGGTGTAATCCATAGTGATGATGCCTATCCATTGAGTGCTCTCGCCGCTCACTATGCTGTAATCCAAGTGTCGATTTTCTAATTGGTTTTCAAGTAAATTACACTATTGGTCCCTATATTTTATAGGTTGTCTCACATTGATCTATTTGATTTCAATTCATTCGATTCTTTTCACGTAATTTCAACTTTGATTTAATTTGATTCCTCCTTTTGATTACAATAACAGATCCACAAACATTACAAATTCATTATTGTGACATCTTAAACCTAAAAGAAAATGAAAAATAAATGAAATCTTAGAAAGAGTATGAAAATTAGGAGCCATTGAGTTTCATGGTACTACAGACTTCATTTAAGCCTAGAAATGGATTTAGAGGATAGAGAGAATATTCGATCTTATAAGCTGCACAAAAGAGTAGAGGGTGCAGAATGCGACCTTCTTGCTAGAAAGATGAGTGTTGTAATGGTGGAAAGTATACACAATGAGACAGCTAATGAGGAAGGTGGTCACCTGGACGGAATTCAAGACAAAGTTTAACAAGCAGCACTTATCTATAATATATCAGTATAAATAGATGAGAGAATTTTTAAACTTGAAGCGAGGGAAATATGACTATGATAGATTATGAAGCAAAATTTTCTAAACTGCCCAGGTTTACACAAATTTTCATGGTAGACAAAAAATATAAGTGCTGATTGTTTGAAGATGAACTGAGTTTTGTAAATTAATGATTCTTTATGTAATTTTATTTATTAGATGTGATTGTGTTACTTGTAATTGACAGTATTTTTATTTAAATTAGTTTGAGCCAAATGAGACATAGGTTATAGTGTTTGATATTCTTTTGTGCATTTCAAGTACAAAAGAGTATTGGATATTGTTTTGTTGTCATATCTCACTCAAATAGTTAAAAAAGTGGGATGTGACAATTATGCTTGTTAAAAGAATTAAGGGAAAATATTTTCTTTGAAAGCAAAGATTGTCATACCCGATCTTTTAAACTTAAGAGGCGTGATAGCGGAGCAGTAATCAACACAACACTGGGTAAAATCTAGTAGTATGCCAATTACTATAACCCTTCTCTTAATTGGCATTAGGATCTTGTGTCTGAATATTTGTTTACTTAAATAATCTCACAATATATATATATATATAACTTGTAACATCTCATTCAACACACGGCTTACACATTAATTTATCATGTATTAACATTTATAGCAAACATCTAATAATCATTTAACAAACATATCATGCTCAAAATTATCACATGACACATAACCAACTATACATCATCTATTAAATGTCAAAACATTATGAACCGTTTACAATTGTTCAAATATAAAATGGGTTGTCAACACACATCTTATGTCTATAATGTCATGCCCTGCCCCTGCTCCTGAGCAAGACATGACAGCGAAACAATAACCAAAATGCTACCGTGGCAAATTCGGCAACACATCGATTATTGTGACCCTTATCTGGTAATCGATTTGGTACCTGGGGCAATGAACTAGAATATACTAATGTGCCGCATACAATGGCAAAAAATCATTTTGAGTTTCTAGAATACAAAAAAAAGTACTCTATTGGAACAATAGATAATGGATTAAGACTGTTAATAGTACTTTCTAACCAAACCTTATATAGCATACCAATTTGCTAGCTGAATTTACTATTAATTTATCAGTATAAACATGATACATGCCATTAGTTTAACAATATAAACATAATACACATTGTGAAGTAGTCCACTATAACTTAAGGAAGAAATGCAACAAAAATTTCCTACGCGACCTCTACTATCTGTTAAGGTGAATGGTGCGGTGAATCTAGCTATCGTCCTACAAATCTGTGGAGAAAGAAAATTTAATGGGTGAGACCACTGTCTCAGTAAATGGCATGCAATCTAATTCCAGTGGAAATGGTGAGGTTTTGGTTTTTCATAAATAAGGAAACAGATTCAAGAGATAACTATTCAATAAAAGTATAAAAAGATCCACAACACAAAGCATAATAAGTCTTTTATCAATAGCTAAATATATATATTATGTAAAAATTCCAAAAGCAAGCAATATATCTGGAGAACATCAATCATCTATATCTAGCTCTGGCCTGATATGCACAACAGGGTAATGTCTGGAAGATAGTGTACATAAAACAAGAAAACATAAGCTGGGCTCCACAGGGCAAACACATGTTGGGCGCTACAATACTACGTAGCTAGCACCATAGGCCACCGTCATCCTAAGGCCGAGCTAACATAACTTACAGCGTCTAAGACCCCACTAGGTCACAAGTCATATCATGTCATCTAGGTTTGCCACCTATCTCAGATGACTGCTCAACATCCCACAACAAAGCCAAAAGAAACCATACAAAAATATCGCTATAAGAAATCAGAAAATAGTTGCACCGTTTCCCATTTTATTATAACCATATAAAATTTATTGGTTAAGTTCGTATATATATTTTTTCTACATATATTCTAAGAAACTTTGAAATTAGAAAAAATGTCACTCACCTCTGTGTAGGGCTTGCTAGTGGTCGACTAGATTGATATGCGCTTGATCTAGGTGGCTAATTTTATCTCTCTCTCTTACATGAGAGGTATACATTATTAATTGAGATACCCTGAATGCATGTTCTAAATGCAAATATTCATGTAGATGCAAGTCTCATAAATTATAAATGTGCTTTTAGTTTTCATTGTAATTTAGGTTCTTAGGCTTAATGGATGAAAATTCTTATTTATTTTATTGTAAATCCTTGCTTTAATTAATTTAGTGTTGACCCTATTTAGGTTTAATGATCCATAATTATAAATTGAAATTTTCATTTAAGATTGTAAGTAATGTTACTTAAATCAATTTAAAACTTATTTAACTTATTTATTTTCATTTATTGAAGATTTCCTTAATTTAGTCTTTTTCTATTACATTTCATCTCTCTCCTCTAAGTCTTTTCTTGTATTTGAATTTAATTAAAATATTACAAAATTTTCAACTATTTCTTTCCTTAATAATAAATTGTTCAAGCTAGATTTTTAAATTCTTGAATTGCTTTCTCATATTAAATTTTATTAACCATAGTCATATTTTAAGCCTCTGGAATTTTAGAGAAAGGTTTAATTTATTTTCCTATAATTTGATTAAATAAAGCTCTCGGCATTCCCTTTCTATATATATATATATATATATACATATATATTTTCCAATCATCGTTTATTTCTATAAATTCTTTTCTCCCTTGTCTCACTCATTTTTATTATTATTATTATTATTATTATTATTATTATCATCTTTTTCCCATAAATTTTTTTCTATGTCCCAAATCTTTATTTATTCCTTAATTGAATCAAATTTGTAAGCAATTCTAGCCAGCAAAAGGGGATGGCCGTGGCTGGTTATTTCGGCATATATTTTATTATTATTAAAAAAAAATTCTTAAGTTTCTCCCTTTTCAATTTTCCTCCCTTTCCAATTCCCTCTCTTTCTTTATCATCCATTTTTTTTCCAAGGCCACAACTTCTCTATGCCCAAGTTCCCTCGCCCATTCCTTTAATTAAAAGTAATTGATGTGCAGACTTAATTAGTTACAAGTTTCGGCCATGAACAGGAAATTGCAAAAATCTCCCTCTCTTTCCTTTTTTTTTTTAACCAAATTATTTCTTCCTGCTTAGCTCCCTTACAACTCATAAACCCCCACTAAGTCCCTGGAAGCATATAATTATTCCAAAAACAAGACTTAATTCTAGTTTCCATTAATTTATCACTTGAGATTAAATCTAATCTTTCTAAAATTTCAGCTTCCACAAAATTTTTATCAAGTTTTCAGATTGTAATAATATTTTTTTCTGAACATAAATGAGATTAAATACAAGGATACTAAATTATCTAACATGATTTTATGAGTATAATGTAAAAAATAAAATAAAATAATTTTTCTTACCTTTTCCCTTCATTTTCTCTCCTATTTTCTTTGCTTTCCTTGCTCCGTAGTGGCCTGCGGGAACTCTGGTTTGTTTCTTGCAAATTTAGAAGCTTCAGGGGACATATATACATTCCCTGAGGCTGTCACGTGTGTGTGTGTTTTTTTTTTTTTTTTTGGCTCCTACGATTGGAAACTTCAAGGGGCAATTAATTCACCCCTCACGTAATGACTTTATTATTTCTTTTACTATTTATTTATTTATTTTTTTCCCTTTTATTTTTCATTTCTTTCCCACAGTGTTAAGCCTAGAATATTCAAGAGAAAGTTCACGTGGGCTTACAATGTCCCTTCACACGTAGGCCCCGTTTTTGAACATGGGTTTTAAATTTTAAAGTTCTTAATTTTTTTTTCTTGTCTTTTAAAATTATTATATAAATATTCTTTCATGTAAATGTCTTGAAAAATGAATGCACGCATGAATAATATGCAACTAATTTATTTCTAGTCCCCAAACGTCACAATAAGATACAATCAAAACAAACTCTTGTAACCTAGCTCGACTTGGTGCTATGAAATAAACAAAAATACAAGCAATACAAATATCAATGTTCTAACTAATTGTTTGAACATTTATAGGGAAAAGAAATGATGGGGTGAGAGAGCATATCAGTGAATGATAATCCAATTAATCCTAGTGAAAACAGTCAGATTTTGTTATTATTTTAACAATATATGCAATCTGATAGAATTTCATATCAAGTGACATAACAAAAGAGTTTCAATAATATAAAAGTCAAGTTGTTATTGTGTCGAGTCATAGTACATAAAAAAGTATGAATACAAATCATAAAAGATATCACGAAGTATCAAGGAAAACTATAAGAATCAGAATATATAGTTACATGTATACTCTGGTCGATGTTCATAACCGAAGGTATCTAGGGGTAATAAAATTATAAGGGAATGGGCAAAACATAGATATATTGAGTGCTATTGCACTATGTAGCATGCACTAAGGGTGGCCATTGCCTGGCTAAATTAACACAATTATTAATGCATGATCCCTTCACTAGGGTAATGAGCATATATATATCATCTAATACAAGTAGAACTGTCACCTGCCTTAAATGACTGCCTAACATCATGGTCTGGAAGCCAAAGCACCAAAACATCATAAATTTATAAAAATCATAAAATTAAGCATATAATCAAAATCAAAACATAACTAAACTGTTTCTTATGTTCTTAGTAATAACATGTAATTGGTTTTAAAATGACCATTGTTCATTGAAAAACATTGTTTTGAAAAGTAAACTAGGATTAGAAAAATTTTTACTCATATTGTATAAAGAGTCTATGTGGGTGCTCTAAGAGCTGTAGGCTTGGGGTATAGTACAGCTGGGTTTTCCTCTCTTACAAGTGGGATACACATATATAAGAGAAATATTCTAAATACATAATGTAAAAGCAATACATATACCTAATATCGTATAATTATAATTTCTCTCCCTCTCTTAACTTTTGGATTCTAACCAAACATGCCCTTACCCTATTTTCCTCTATTTTAACATCATCTCATCCATTTTCCTCTAATTTCAAGCGTAAAGACATTATCCATATTCTAATCTAAAAATGAAAACATAAATCTTCTCAAATAAAACAAGATTTAAGGGTATTTTAACTAAAAATAATAAGAATCATACAAAGCTTCCCTGTGGGTGAGGTTTAACCAGCTCCCTCTTTGCAATACACAAATTATCACCAATCAAATATTTTAAACCGATTAAAAGTTATTAAATGAAAAGAGGAAGTCAAATATGTAAAAAAATTAAAAAACAACCAAGGGGATTTGAGATTTAAACCATCTTTCATAAAGTTTCTCTCGTTTCTTCTTGTTTTCCTTTTCTTCTCTTTTTCTCTCTTTAGAACTATGGGAATAGCCTTTAGAAGGCTCTAAAATGAGGGTTTGGGGCTTTATATAGGTGAGTCATTCAAGCTCAAATGACCATTTTGTTCTCCTTTATTTGATCTTTCATTTTTAATTCTTATGAATTTTTGGATAAATTTTAGATATTCTAGAATGTCTCTTAAATCTTTATTTTGTAGTTATAGGAGTTTAGGAGGATTTAAGGGTTTTTGGAGGAGTTGAAGTCCCAAAAATTTCTTTAAAATGCAAAAAATTGCTACAGCATGATAATTCTAGTGTCTAGCACTACGGTGCACTAATTCTAGTGTCTATTGAGCTTCAATGGGCTTTGGATGCTATGGCATGCTAATGCTAGTATCTGGTGCACTATAGCGAACCCTGGTACTACAGTGCACATTTTCTAGTGTGCAGCGCTATGGTGCACTGCAGCAATGCTAAATTAACCCCTCAAAAACTTATAGAAAATAAGTTTTTATAGAAAAACTTATTTTTCTTCCAAACTTTCAAATATGTCTTTCTTCTTTCTAAACCCCTCAAAATTGACTTAAATTAACTTTAGAAAGGATGCAAAAGTAAATTTATAAAATGCAAATTTAAAATGGGTTTTGGATGTTACAGAGATGTTTAACATTATCCTTACATTTTGGAGCAATGAATTATATTACATGAATCAAGTAAGAACTGAAGTTTATCATATACAGTGACATTGGAAAATGGTACATATTAAGGTTGCATCTAAAAGCAAATGTAGAATTAATATTTAAAAAGGCATAAAACCATGTAAAAGTAAATTACATGAGAAACAAGACATTAAGATTGCAAACTCTATGTTATTTTTGAAGAACAGGAGTTTACAAAATTATATTTAAAGTATTATAAAATAGTATTTAAAAATGTAAATTAAATTCACATATTCATTTTCCCCTCTTGTATTATTATATGCTTAACCCCCCTTCCAAGGTTTTTCTAGTCACCTTCTATCTATAGAGAGGTCAAACTTCACTTGATTTTCCCCTTTCGCCCTTGTATTATTCTTCTATAGAAAGCTACCCTCAGCTTCATTGAAAGCTGTCCACACCTTTTAGGCTTTTATATACCAAAACTTTACTACTTTGCAAACTCCATCTACACTTAGGGGCTGTTCGAATGGGGAGATAAGATATAGGGGATAAGATATGACTGGATAAATTTATTAAGAAGAAATTTTATTACATATTTGGTTTAACATATAAAAGTAGGATAAAATTTTTAAAAAGTAGGATAAAATTAAGAATTTACCAAAAAGCCCTCAGATTTAAAAAAAAATTAACTTTCCCTCTCTCTCATCGTCCTCCCTCTGCCGTCGAATCCCCGTTTGTGTCGTCCTCCTTCTGCCATCGGTCGCCATCTGCGTCGTTGGGCCACGAGCGTCGTCCGTTCAGCTCTGCGTCATCATTGGCGGTTGGATCATCGTCGTCCGACGCCGCCTGTCGTCTTGTTGTCGTCTTCTACCTGTCGTCGTTGTCGTCCTGTCATCGTCCTTTGCCAATCGTCGTCATCCTCTGCCGCCTGTCATCGATGCCCAGTCGTCATCCAATGGCCCGACGACACCCAGTTGAACCAAATCAATCGGCCAAAACTTCAAGCAGCCAAAACTTCAACCAGTCGAAGCTTCGGCCAAAACTTCAAGCAACTTTGAAAACAACTACCGCCTGCCGTCGTCGGAAGCAGAGCCCAAACTGCAGGCAGAGATCGACAGGAGGAGATCGACTGGTTTCAGTTGGAATCCGAACGGGAGAGAGTGATGGTATTTCTGGCATTGTACAGGGGTATTTTTGTCCAAAAATAAAGAATTACACACTGATACAAGTTATCCAAGCCGACTACTCAGATACTGTATCCCATCTCCTCTGATACATATTTGTCTCTTGTTTTGTTACACGCGAAGCGAACGCGTGATAAGGCAGGATAAATTTATCTTATCTAGCCTTATCCAGCCAACCGAACAGCCCTTTAGTTTATAAGAGGAAAAGAAGATGAGGAATAAGGAACAAGGGAGAAGAGAAGAGGGCATTTAAGGCATCTCCATTCTCTTGGTAACCTTCTTATAGAATTTCAAGTATTCTTCTCATTCACAGAAGTTCTTTATATTCAAGTATCTTCTTCTTTTCCTTCTTATTCTTCTCCTTCTTCTCCATCTTATTCTCCTTTTTTTCATTTTATTTAATTGAGCTTTATTTGCTTGTCCACCTAAGCCCTTTTTCCATTTTCCAAGAGGTTAAGGGACAATGCCTTGAGATGTGTCTTAACACCAGAACTTGGAGAAATCTCCCTTCTAGAAGGATTTCATCAAGAAGCCCTTAGGTTGGCCTTGAAAATGGAGGAAATATCATTTTGACACTGATTCCATCCCTTCTTTTCTTCAAATTTAGATATGTAGATTATTGAGTTTATCAAACATCCAATCTTGACTCATAAGGAGGCTGGAGCAGAGTACATGGTTATATAAATTAAAATAATATTTGTATTGACGATGATAAAATAATGAGAAAAAATAGGAACAGAACTAGAGACTGCGGAAAAAGAAAATTAAATTATATAAATAATTTTATTTATTTTATGTACTACAAACATACTCTTATATACACACAATACTTAGTATTATTTAATAAATTATCGACAATATGTTAAATGTAAGAGATTATTAAATAATTATTCATTATAAATCTTCCTTTGACTTGGTTAAAGAAGTCGTTTTATTTGAATAATAAGATTACTTTTAGTTATTAAGGATATATTATTTGGTAATTTTTAAAATTTGCTATATTGTTACGAAAGTATTTGCAACCTCTAAAGAATTTAAAAGGAAAAAAATAAGGATAGAAATTCCATGAGAAACGAAAACTGGTCGAGTATAGAGATGGGAAGAATTAGAGTTCCCACTTTGAGAGAGAAATGATTTGTTTGATGCTATGAGCAAAACTATGTGGATTAGATGCTGATCCAACGGTGGTAAAGATTATTGTCTCAGTCCTCTCCACCCTATCATCAAATACTGAGAGGAAGAGAGAGATTGAGAATTATGGTGGGGTCAAGGAACTATTCTAATTTCTCATAAGCCAACAAGTTTAAGAATTTTTTTTTTTTGTATTTTTAATGTTTTAATGAATAACTTAACCGTATGGAACTAAAAAAATTGCTAGGACAATAAAAAACAAAACAGAACTATTCTATTAAACTTGCAAAACAGTTACTCTTGCGGGGAATCAGAATTTTTTGGTTTTTGTAAAAAGATAAAAAGAAAATTATTTCTTGTTTTAAAAACATAATATTAGAAAATAGTTGAAAAGCTACATAAACGAAAAAAAAGATATATTCGTATTAATTGTAAACTATCAAAATATTTTATTTTTTTGCTTCATTCTTATACGCATTGACCTATAAATAAAAGATAAATATTCAAAAAAATTGAGAAAAATAATTAAAATAAACACCATTTTTTAATAAATATAAAACTTAATTCATGGGGTTGAATACTAAAAAGGTTCATTTAAAAAATTAAAAAATCAATCGCTAATTCTCTTTTTCTCCCGTTCTCTTGACACGTTGAAAAAAAATTAAGTCAATTTCTTAATTAATGGCTAAGGCAGAATATTATTAATGGCCGAATTATCTAATTTTAAAAGTGCTATAATTAATTAATTGGATTTAATCACCATATCAATAATGGGAAAACGACCCGTCATATGAACGGGAAAAACGTGCTCCGAATGTGTAGGTACCAAGTTGGTTCGAACTTCTCTAATCAATCCACTTCCAGACAGAAGTCTGCCGGCGGTTGGGCGCGGGCATTAATTATTTGGTCCCCTTATTATAAAAATATATTTTAAAAAAATTAATTTTTAAAATGTGATTTTTTTTCAGATTATTTATTAAAATATGATCAAATTTTAATACTGAAAAACTGATTCTTTTGAAACCAACTTTCCAATTCAAAATTTTTGTGAACCGAATTTCCAAGTGTTGTTAAAGAATTTTTTTATTTTATAAATTCTTTTTTTTGTTTTCTTTGTATAAGAATTTTTTTAATAACTTTTAAAGATTTATAAAATAAAATAAAATATTGTCATTTGATGTCAAATGAATAAAAATGTTTTTTCGACATTTCATTCATAAAATTCATTTTCAGTTAATTTATTTTTTTATTAATTCAATTATTTTATTATACGATGAACTCATTCAATTTCTACTATAAATTTTAGTCTAACAGAGAAGTTTCTGTAATTTGATTCTAGAAACAGACTTTAAGAAAGAACAGGCATTAATTCTTTTTAAAAGCCCATTTTATGAGCTCCAAGGGCCTTTCCGGGGTGTTTCAAGGGCTTTGAGGAAGAGAATGTTTGTAGATAGGATTTAAGGGTTCCACTTTACGCCTTGGGAACGGACTACGGGTTGGTTGGATACAAGTTGAAACGTAGTCATAGCCCTAAACTCAAGGGATTATTCAAATGGGCCCACCCACTAAAAATTTTTTAATTAATCTCTTCAACTAGTTGAAACTATTTAATGAAATCAAATATTAATTGACATTGATGTAAGTATAAAAAATTTATATCAAATTTTATACTGTTCATTTGGTCAAAACTAATGGATGAGATTAATTAACTACAAATTAATTATTGAAAATTATTGGAAGACAACTATAATTAATCTCATCTGTTAATTATAATCAAATCAACGGTGTAAAATTTGATATAAATTTTTTACACTTATACTCAGTATCAATTGATCTATTATTTTTTAACAATGTCAACAAGATTCTGTTTATAACATGTAAATCAAAAACTATTCAAAACTAATGTGCAATTTAGTCTCCACTAAAACTAAATTTTAATTAAGTACCTTAATTAAAATAATTTATCATTCATTATGTTCAATTTTCTACCACAAAAAAAGGAGTTAACATAAACAGGATATATGGCAACACAATATTACCATATTGTACGTATAGGCAACAAGCGAAACATAGATGCGAGGCTTGGCCTTATTACCGAATTTCACTAGTAATTGGATTTTTGGTTAGGAAGGGACAAGGTTTGTAATTTTTGATTGGTGTGGGAAGGGGGAAGGTGAAGGGTGGTCTCTGGCATGGAATGGAGGGTATTTCATTTTCTTTATTCTAAGGAAGAAGGACAAAGGCTTGGGGCTAGGTTTTAGTAAAAAGGAGGTGCTAGGTTTTGGCATGGGCAAATGGTGAAGTTGATGGTGGACAGTTCGTCCACTGTCATAACAGTCATGTCAATTGTTACATGTGTAAAGTCTCCACCAAATTACGTGAGTTTAATAATTGAGATATATGCTATTCTAACGAATGTACATCTAACATTAACTAAAAAGAGACTTTTGATATAGAGTATTTTATAAAGAGGAATATACCAAAGACTAGTTTTCAATTAGAGGGGAGAATTTGAGTTTTAAGTGAAAAAAATTATTTAAGCAAGAGGCTTAATTGATTTTTTTTAGAAGGGAAGCCAAATTGATTCAATCATCATGTTAATTACTTTTTTAGCCACTAAATTTTGCCTTGACTTTCATTTGGGTCATTTAAGCAGTTTTTGTAGGTTTTTCTTTTTAAAGTAAAAGTGAGTAAAAATTGATTTAATAAAACGTAGGAGATGTTTGTAAAATGTGTAAAAAAAATTTTAATATCAATAAAATAGTATTTTGAAAAATAATTTTAGTGAAATAATGATCAAAATTTTTGTAGAAGTAAAATGACAATTTTATTCATGTATATTTTTTTTTTTTAAAAAAAAGTTTCTCAATGATTTCCATTTCAAGAATTTTTTTAGTTGTTGCCACTGGCGCATGCAGTGGTGTTGTGAGCAACAATTGGAGCTGTGGCTATCTAATTTGGTCATGATAGAGAGAGAAAGAGGAGGAGAAACGAGTGGAAGATGAGACTAGTTTAAAAATAAAATTAGATATTTTAAAGTTAAACTGTTTAAAAATGATTCTAAAATAGTTTTTATTTATGTATAATTATACTATTAAAACTAAAAATACGAATATCCAACTAAAAAAAATAACTGTTACATCTAATTTTTTTAATTTTAAAAAATAAAAATAAAAATAAAAATAAAATATAAATATTAATTTGCAGATGCCTTGTAAACTAAAAGCAGTGTTGGACATTGCAACTGCACTGTTGACAAGGACGCGCAAACGTCCCCTAGGTGACGTGCTTCCAATACAATCACTTTTAGAAATGGTGCCCACTGTTCCCATTGTTCCTAATATAATACGTGCGTTCCGCTCAGTTGTGGCCTTTACAACGCATTGTAGCATTATCAACACTTACGAAGTGGGGACGGGAGGCCAGTGGCCGACAAGGAGGGAGGAGATAATTAAATAGAAGAAATAGGTTTAGGGTCTTAAAAGAATAATTTATTAGTGAAAATTGATTTAAATATTTATTTGATATTTTAGATTTCAAATTCTTGCCACATGTGCATTTGGTTAACTGCAATTAACGGAAAGCTAACGGAATAAACTTGATTCTAGCATTTTATAAAATTGGATAACCCAATTAGAATGATTTAAAATTAGGTGACTTATGTGAAACTCATGGTAAAGTTTCGAGACCAAATAAGTAAAACTATATAATTCTTGTAAGACATCGCTAAGTGCAATTTATGTTCACATTCATAACAATTTTTGGGGCCATTTTCATTATAATTATTTCTAAATATGACATAAAATATTTCAGGAAACATAACTTTCAAATTTTCTAAAACAATTTTTGCAATAACTAAAATGAATTTCATCCAACATGTGATTTTCACTTACAAGATAATCTTAGACACCTGTCCCAAAAATCATAGGATATATATAGGTTGTTTTATATTTTAGATTTTTTTAAAAATGATTCAAATATATTATAATTTTTTAGAAAAATATATATCACGAATAATTATTTTTTCAAAACAAAGAAAAGAAGAAAGAACCAACACATATTAAAGAACCGTTTAGATACTGACAGTGAGAATTTCAATGTTTTTTAGTTTTATAATTTCATTGCAAATTAATGTTAAGAATTTGATTTTGAAAAGTCATTTATCAAAAGTTGAAAAGCTCTTTTTACTCAACTTTGGAGTGTTCGGTTTGAGAGATAAAATATAGGTTGATAGGGCAGATAGGATAAAATTTATTCTGTTTGTATAGTAACCATGTATTTATCACACGTTCAGTTCGCCTGATAACAATCCGGATAATAAATCAAATTACCAAATTACCCTTTCTCTCACAGGCTTCTCCTCCCATCTGCTCAACAGTCGGTGACTGGCCCACGTGCAGATCGGGCGCTTGCAATTGTGCGTCGTCCAACGCAGTGCGCAGATCCGCAGGTGCCCGCGTGAGCGCCTGCAAATCAGCAAGCGGCGGCGTGAGGAGAGGAAAGCAGCAGGCGACAGTGTAAGAAGAGGAGAGGAGAGCGTCGGGCAGCGGAGTGAGGAGAGGAGAGTGGTGGGCGATGGCATGAGGAGAGGAGAGGTCGACGGTGGTGAGGAGAGGAAAGGGTTTACATGGGTAAAATTGTTCAAAAAAGATTTACATGCGTGAAAAAATTTTACATACTTAATACCCTAAGATAAATTTTTTATATTTACACTGATAAGCCTGCTATCTGAATTTTTATCACGCCTCATTTCACACATACCCAACGTGCGCAGCCCATCCGAACAGCCCGTCTGTGAAAAAGTTGACCCCTTGGAGAGACTAAACAAGGGGCAATGTAAAATAAAATGAAAAATATTTTTAAATTTTATCAGATGTTACCATTTTGTTCAAAAGTCAAAGCATGAATTTTGGAGTGTTTTACATTAAAAGTTATCTTTTTTTTTCTCTCTCTTACTTTACTCTTTTTTCTTTCTTTGTATTATCTTTTTAAAAAATTACTTTTTTTTACTCCCGGTGGTTTCTAAACTTACTAGATTTTTTACCCAAAATTAAAGATAAAAGTTCTTAATAAAGATTATTTTTATGGTACGGTGGTCTAAAAATGCAAATTAATTTAAAATAATATTTCTTCTTTGTATAAAATGGGAGTGCCATGCCACTCGCAAAATGTAAGCGGATAAGAAACCTACGAATCGGGCTTATAGAATTACCAAGATGCCCACGTAACATCGCCACGTGGTCAACCTCGTCCCAGCCTTCTGCCACAGAATACCGGTCCTTATACGTCCGATGAAAACATATAGCCCCCATTCCCCCACCCATTTTTTCCCTCTCCTACCTCAAATTCCACACAAGGAGAGAGAGACGGAGATTCTTGGACAGAGAAAGAGAGGGACGGTAGACAGAATGGATTTCCACATCCACAGTAGTAGCAGCAGCAGAGCGGAGGCCGAGCGGTGGCTGGGCATCGCCGAGAAGTTGCTTGCCGGCCGCGACCTCATCGGGAGCAAGACATTTGCGATCCGAGCTCGAGACTCGGAGCCGCGACTCGAGGCAGCGGACCAGATACTGGCCGTCGTGGACACGCTGATCGCAGGAGAGAAGCGGATCAACAGCCAGCATGACTGGTATGCAATACTCCAGCTGGCACGCTACACACGCGACTCGGAGCTCATCGCGACTCAGTACCGGCAACTTGCCTTCCTCCTGAACCCTAGCCGGAACCACCTGGCCTTCGCCGATCATGCAATGAAGCTCGTCTCCGACGCTTGGTCAGTCCTTTCCGATCCTTCTAGAAAATTTTACTACGATAATGATCTTGTCCTTTACTCGAAACTTGACCTGGCTATGAGCCGTGGGCAAGAATATCATGAACAGCAACAAAACCAGTATGTGCAAGAACCACCGCCGCAACAGCAGCAGCATCAACGGCGGCAACAACCTCAACTACAGCAGCAGCAGCAGCAACAACAACAACAACAACAAGATCAACAGCCACGACAGCGACAGCAGCAGCGGCAGCAGCGACAGCAACAAGCTGCGGAACGAAGCCCTAGGAACGGTAGCAATGTTAACATAAATAATGCTGATAATAATGATGGAAATGTAGCTGAGGAAAGTGAAATGCCCAATAATCATGACGAAAATTCGACATTTTGGACTGCATGCCCCTATTGTTACCACATGTATGAATATCCTGGGGTTTACGTGGATTGCTCACTTCGCTGTCAAAATTGTCGAAGGGCATTCCACGGTACTAAGATTCCAGCGCCACCATCAATTGCAGAGGGCAAAGGAGCGTACTTCAGTTGTTGGGGATTTTTCCCAGTTGCAGTCTCGAATTTGGGGGAAAATAAGAGTGCAGTTTCTAGTTGGACCCCGTTTTCCCCCCTGTTTACTCTTCCTCAATTTGGGGACGGAAATATGGATACTGCAGGACAGGGAAATGCAAATGCGGGGACAAAGAAGAGCCCTACACCTCAGGTTAATATTGATGATGATGATCTTTTTATGGAAATCTCATCATCAAGTGATGAATCTGACGATGAATGGCGGCGTGTTCCTAGAAAGAAGAAGACCAAAAGAAAGAACGGTAGGCCGGGTAGACGTGGTAGGCCACCCAAAAACTCTACAAGTAAAATTGTGAAGAATGCCCAAGGGGAGAAGGCCAAGACTGTTGAAGGGAGCATTGGTGACGATGGACAAGATGGGCCTGTAATGCAAGAGGTTATAGGAGGACCAAATGTGCCAATTGCCGAGACTAGCAGGAAAACTGCAGCAAATAGTGCAAAGAAGCAAACAGGGAAAGTTCCAAAAGAATGGGGGAAGTTGGATTTGAATGTGGAGTTTAGTAATGAGGTGGAAGAGCCTCCTCTGGACATGAGGGACGGAAATGGTCCAAATGGAGCTGGCAATGGTGAGGAGGATGGCATAGAAGGAATTGGGTTTTTTGAGGGACTTGATGAATTTTTGAACAGTTTGCCCATTCTTAATGTCCCCCGTGGATGACAAGGTTAAGGATGCCGAGTGAATGAAGACTCTTTTTGTTGTATTTGTAGTAGTGGTGTTGTTCGTATGGATGTAATGGTGAATGGCTTAGAGTAAATGGTGCCATTTTCTTGCGTTAATCTAGTTGTTAATTATATATACTTTTGCAGCAAATAAATTTAATCCCTCTTTGACTGCTTAACTGATGTACGATCTCCTTTCTAGGGGAATCTATTCTCCAAATTTCTCTGCGGCCTCAATATTCTTTATGCTCATCCTGCATTCTTGAGGTAAGGGACTGGAAGGTGCAAAATAGGTATTTGGTGTTCTTTCCATTCTATATTTAATGTAACCAGGTTCAAAAGAAGATCATGAAACTGGCCTTCAGAAACTAATTCATTATTATCCTGAACCTCCTCTGAATAGTGATGCAACAATGACAACCAAACAGCAGAATGAGGGATTCTTCTGTCTGTCTGTCTTTAGTCAATCTTAGAATATTTTGTTGAATCATACAAAAGGCTGTTTAGTTTTTACTAGATCCTGATGGTAAACAATTAAAAAACCTCCTGAATCAGTAGTGGTAGTTGACTAATGGTGTGAAGGAATAATTCTTGTGAAACTAAATCTAAGAAAAAAAAAAAAGAATAGGCAATGGATAAATGGCTTGGAGGAAATAGTGTAATGTTGCTTGCTGTTTTTTGTTTTCATTTCCCTGCAAGGACACAAAATGACCAAAAGGCCATCTTGTTTAAGTATTAGATTAATGGTGCCAGAGTTTGTGTGATTTTAATCTGACTCATATAGGCATGACCTAGTCAAATTACTTGAGACAATCATGGTGCATTTTTGTGAAGGTAATTGTAATAATTATTTTACAAGCATTAATATGTTGTCTTGTCCTCATTATGCAAGTCTTTCTTAAATTTGGTGAATGAGTAATGTGATTGGTGCTGTTGATTATAATGGTTAGAATGATAATAACAGAGTGATCAACATTTTACAGTTTTATGTATTGGTTCTATTTTGAAGTGGCCTACATGGTTTATTATGTGCATAGGATATTGGCATTTACTTGTAATTACTATTACTTTTTCCAGTTGAATGCTGCACAGTTTCTTGGACTTGCTATAAAAGTGAAGGGAACAGTGCTCTGATTATTTGCTATTAAGAAATCTCAGTTAGAGAAAGTTCTTCTTCTTGGTAAATTGGGCATATATCTGTCTGAGTTGTTATGTATTATTATTTCAACTTCTTATGCTCATCTAGGCATATGGTAGATTTGCAGATGCTCCTTGGTATCTTCCTCTCTAGTTCTATTATGCAGTGATGGTTTACTAGAATTAAGCAAAAGGTATTTCTGAAATGCTATCCCATTTGTGCTTGCCCATAAGATTTGTTTTCTTAAGGATTGGAGAAGTTGGATTTATTGTAGGAATTGGCACAAAAATGATCAGTATGAGGTGAGCAGTTATTACAAGATGCTTTCTAAAATGTAGTGTTTGTTCTCTTGTTGGTGTCATGGTAACATCTAGATGATTATTTTCATGATTGTGTATTAAATTTTCATAAGTATGAGTGGATTAGGAAAAGTTATTTCACTTACCTTTACACCCGCTGTTCTGTGTGTATTTGCACTTGCTTTCTTCTCTCTCTCTAAATTATCTAAATGCGCATAATCACAAGTTCTGTGGAATATCTGTAAATGTCCTTGGCAGATTTTCAAGCTTTTGTATGTTTATATTATGCGGTTAAACTTCTTTTGACAAGATCTCAACTTATGTTTGAAAATGGTGCTTTGTCATTTTATGTTTTTCCTTTATCCCAAGTTTGTGTAAGAATGGGGCCATATAAATTTCGTTTTAATACTGGTTCCTTTTTCAGAATGCTTTGGGTTATGGCATGGAATTGTTCTATTGGGTTAGATTAAGAACAAGGTGATCATCTTTAGCCCCTGTTATTTTGTTGGTCTCCTTGCTCTTTTATGTGGTACATGAGCCTCAAGTAAATTTCTTTGGAGACATCTGGTGCTGGTTGCTTTCTAGCCTGTTTGCAGCCAGAAATACTGAGCCGCTGCTTGGCTTTTCAATAAGCCAAGAAAAGCTAGTTATGACCTCAGTAGCCAATTGTTAGGATCTTCTGAAAATAAATAGGTTCTTTGATAATTTTAGTGGGAAAAATTTACATGCTGCTAAGGGTGGGCTGAAAACAGCTTGAATATGAGCATTTTGGAAGGTTATCGGTTGGACATATTATAGATGTTCAACATGTTAAATTACTTGATATTTTCATCTAGAAGCTAAAGTGCTTTATGGTCTAGTTCTGGTCTTTGTCTAGTTGCCCCGTGTTTCTGTTTGATGCTACCAAGTTATGTTCATTGTTACTATGATATGAAAGCTTTTTCATGAAAATTAACGCAGGGCTTAAATAATGCATGAATAGCTTCCCTTCGTTGAGTCCTTACCTTCTGCCTTGTGTCTCTCCCTTTTGGCCTTTGGGATTGGGGGGAGCTGGTCATTTTGCTAGGCAAGTGACGGTTGGGAATGAAGAGAAGTCCGGCTGTGTTCTGATTGTGCGCCATAGTTTTTCCATTTTCTCATTTTTATCTTACCCAACAGTTTAGCTGCAAGATTGAATATAGAACTCCTTGTTTTGTTCTCTCTGCATAAGCTTTGGAGCTTCTAATTTCTAAGTTGCTGGGATTTGTTTGTTTGTTTGTTTGTCTGCCTGTCTTCTTTAGCCATTATATATCCCCTGTAATCCTCTTTTCCTTGGTTTCTAATCCACCAAGCCAAAGAAAAAAAGAGATGTCTGGGCGTATCAGGGTGTGGACTTTTTTCACGCGTATATCTTCAAGGCAAATTTATATCTTTTTATTATTATTATTGCACACTTTATTGGTGATATATTAACAAAGTAATTATCTCGGATAGCTTCTTTATGTTTGGATTCAGAGTATAACTGATTAACCACAGAAGCATGATAAGAACTTATTTGGTAAATACTTGTGTGGAAAGAGAATACGGTTTTGCTTCTTGCAACTCATTCACTTCAACTGTAAGTTTTACGTTTGGTAGGGAATATCATGAAATACGAATGGCGAAGTGAGAAGTGAAATTCAATGCGTTCAATGCATTTTTACTAAATTTGGTTGACTAAATATATCAAGTACTTGGTGGTAACAATTTCATTCACCTTGTTTTCTTGTTTTCTTTCAATTAACTTGGACATAAAAAATAAAACGAAAACTTTTTGGTTATAAAAAAATTTTGGTCACCTTGTATAAAAGCCCAAATTGGCTACTCAATCGCTTCCATTTATATTATTCATAGGATGCCTTATATGTGAAAAGGATGGACAATCAAGCATGAATATGAGTAGGTGCGAGTTTAGAGTAACAGAAGACTTGCAGTAGCCGCGAAGCGTACGGTGGTTGTTGAAGCTGAGGAGGTTGAAGGATACTCTAGTTGGGTTGATAGTCACAAAGATATCAAACAAGGGCACCAATTAAACCGAAATAAATCAATTAAATAAATTAAATCAAATTAAATTATAGTTTAGTTTAGTTTTATATAAGTTATAGTTTAGTTTAAATTTTTTTTTTTCGTAATTTGATTTATAATTTAACTATCAAATTGAATTATATAAATCAAATTAAACCGCAAACTATGTTTAAATTTACAATTTAATTCTTTAACTTTCTTTTCTTTTTGTTTTGGTCCCTCTACTATTTTTCTTCTATCATTTTAGTCACTATACTCTTTTCCTTTTTCTTTTTTATTGTTCTTTTTTATGGTCTTCCAAACTTCTGAATCTTTCAAATAATCTTGTAATTTGAGTTATAACATACAACGTCAATATTTAATTTATTGAACTTTTTTAGTGACTATTCTTTTTAATTATTTAATTTAATTAATTCTACTACAAATATGTAATTACGTAGATGTGAAATATTTGGTGGATAACTTACAAACCATGATTTCAAGCCGAACTAGACTATGAATTATGGTTTAGTTTTGTTTGATTCTTGAAAGTTTATCATATGATTTCATTTCTAAAAATTACAAATCACGGGATATGTTTTGATTTAGAGTTGAATCTCAAACAAAACCAAACTAAACCATGAACGCCCCCTAATACCAGATAGTTTGTTTGAGCTGCACTATATGGCTTGTGACAGTCGATTGTGAGATAAGGATATGAAGAGAGCAACATGCATTAAAGGATCCTGGTCAGTGTGGCGATGGGTTGTCTAGTGGTGGCTCGATGATCATCTGGCAATTTGAGGGCTAGGTTGCATGATTTAGACGAGTAGTAGAGAAGAAGAGGGAAAGAGAATGAATAAGTTTGTGTAATTTGAAATAGAGCAATGGTAACTTTGGTCAATGTGCATACGAATAGTAAAAATAGTTTTGTTCAAACAAAAGACTCTTTATTCTCTAATACAGAGGGATAAACATATAATAGTAATTGTATATCATACCTCTTCACATATAATAGTAACCTTTTTTATGCCTGATATATATCATTTTCATGGTTTTTGTCCAAATTTATTACGTACAAACTAAATGTATGATGAGATAAGATTATTTTATTTTATTTTACTATCCAATCTAAATGAGGCCAAAAAGGATAAAAGAGTTTTTAAAGTATTAAATAACAAAAATTGAGTTGAGGAAGGGTGTGACTGATTAGGACATATAGGAATTGATTTATTAATTAAGAAACTAATTGATAAAAAGAGGTAGATGATTTAAATCAAAAATTACTGATTGATTGAGATGCTTGTTTTTGGGTTAATCAATTTCATATAATATATTGATTGTTTGAAATTTGAAATTTTTGTTAGTTAACAAATTTTTTAACAAGGAAGATAGAGAAATTGTCTATATTACTGTCATATAATACTCTTCTTGGACCACTTTTTTATTACATATATATATATATATATAATAAATCAATTGATATCAGTATAAGTATAAAAATATTTACACTAAATCTTATACTGTTAATTTAGTTAAAATTAATTAATAAGTTTAATTAATATTTTAAAAAAAATATAACTATAAATTAATATATTAAAAGATAATTGTAATTAATTTTATTTATTAAATTGGATCAAATTAATAATATAAAATTAAATTTAAATATTTCACATTTACCATAATATCAATTCATCCTGCTCTAATATAATTGTGGTGAATTCTTCTGAAAAAGACAAGAAATGATTTGCCTGGTTTTCCTTGTGTCTCTGCCTCTTGGAGTTAGAGATACAAGAGTAGCTGGGATCAACTATGTTGGTCTGGGCTTGACCCAAAGTAGAGATACGGGAAAGGAGCCCTGACGTCTGGGCTGAGAAAGAGCGACAATTTCCATCCGACAACACACTTTACCCCATTCTTTTTGAATCCAAAATTACATATTTTTAAATTAAAAATATTTTTGAGACATAATATTTTAAATTAATTGAGAAATTATTTTTTAAACATATTTTTAAAAATATATTATTCTATATATCATTTTTGATATAAGAATTTATATAAAAAATTATAATATTAGACATTGATATAAATAAAAGAAGAAATTAAAATAAGAAATTAAGTAATAAAATTAAAATATTAATGTGGTGTGTGTATAAAGCAGCACTCATGTGAAAAGAGTTACAAATTGAAGAGATCTTTATTTATTTGCCTGCTGGGTAATTTTGCATGGCAAACCAAACCCTCCACTGAAAAAGAGGGACTGGACTGGGATGGAAGGAAGAGAGTCCTCTACTATTGAGTTGCTGACTTCCCTTTGTTAAAAGCACGAATCAACATTAGGATTTTGGGAAATGTGTTTAAAATTCTCGAGGAAATTTTAGTGCATCTGTAAATCTAGAACGAAATCTAAGTTTTGAAAGACAGAACGTTATGGTACAGGAGTTGGGGGGCTGGGTAAATCATCAATGCTGTGGCTAAATTGGGTTTATTACTGCCTTCATTTGTTGCTTTCTGGTCGCTCATTTGTTGCTCTCAGATCCTTGATTAATTTGTAAATTGTAATAGAAAGATAAGAGTTTTGGCCTTTCATATTTTAAAATTATAATATTAATATTTAACACTTCAATTTTATAAAAAATGTATGCTCACTGTAAAATTAAAAGGTAAAATTGGAAGTTTATATTATGAGAGAATAAAAAAAAATGTTAAATCCCATTTTTATCCGTTATCACTCTATTCAATATTTTTAAATTTTTTAAATATTTTCACTTATTTGTTCTATAAATTAATTAATAAAGTCTAACTCAAATGTATCATATTTTATTTATTTATTTTTTAGGTAAATATAATTTGTGGCCTTGTATATTTTAAATATTGCATGATAACAAACTTATAATTTTTTTCTTTTTACATATAATTTGTTTAATTTTGTTGGAGAATAAGAGAAAATTTTAAATTTAGCAGATTATATAATTGAAGAAGTTAAATTTTAGCTTGTTTAATTATTAAATAACTAATAATAGATTTAACTATTAATTATTAAATAATTAATAATTCATTAAATTCCAACTAGATTGTTTGGATAGAAAATGACAAGATGTTTGTATTCTATTTTTAAAAATAATCACGTTTGGCATTATTTTTGAAAATTCTTCTCAACACAATTTTTTTAAAAATACTGTTTTCATTTAAGATATTTTTAAAAAATTCATATTATCATTTTGCAATCAATAATATAAGTAATAAAATTAAAAAATTAAAAAAACATAAACAAGTTTAAAAATATTTTAAATTTTATCTTTTATTGATTGTCTTATTCTCTAACAAAAATAAACAAATTATATTTAAAAAATAAACAAATTAAAATTTTATTATCATGCAATATTTAAAATACATAATGTCACAAATCATATTTGTCAAAAAAATAAAAGTAATAAGATAGAAAAAATAGAGAGAATGTTGAATAGAGTGGAAAGAGAGAAAAGTAGCATTCAAGTTATTATTTATCTTTTTACTCTTTAATACTATAAACTTCTAATTTTACCTTTCAATTTTATAATAATAATACATTTTTAATAAAATTAAAATATTAAGTTTCAAAATTATAATATTAAAATATAAAATATTAAGAATACTAATTATTGAGGTGTAATTTATAAATTAGTCAAAATCCCCGCCCAACTCCCACGTATTGGGGGTAATTAATGGGGGCTTAGCCTTGACTTGGCCAAGCTTGCTTCCTATCAAACATGGGAAGATTTTGTGAAAGCTTTCTGACTATTAAAAGGTGTGTCTGGAAACTTAGCTGGAGCATAAAGTTTGGAAATAAGGTCATTTGGATGGCAGTGCTTAGAGGCAAGTATGGAAGAGGGCATGATTGGACAGCATCCATGTCACAAATGTTGCGGATTCTACAAGCTGGAAGGAGATAGTCCAAGGTTGGAGGTTGCTGGAAAAGTTTAAGTTTTGGAGGATTGGCAATGGTGAGAAAGTTGACTTTTGGAATGATAAATAGATTAGCCTGGACTTAACCCTTGCTAGCTCCAGAGTTAGTGATAGTACGGGTCCTTGATAGGTACAAAGTTATTGAGATGGTGGCTAGTAATGGAGAATGGAATTGGAATCTACTCAGTGAGCTCTTACCCCCTAAGGTAATTCACAAGTTTCATGCTATTCCATCCCCTTCTTTGGTGCAAGGGCTTGATAAATTAGTTTGGCTAATGGAGGGCGATGGTGAATTTAGTGTTAGGAGTGCTTACAAGATAATACAAGAACACTCAGAAGAGTCAAGTCGGCAAGGTTGAGTACTATTTGGAGGCTCAAGGTGCTAGAAAGGGTTAGAATTTTTGTTTGGTTGGTCTTGCATGGTAAGTTTCTCACTAATTATAGGAGATTAAAGTGGAGTTGTTATCTAGGGTGTAAAGAGTGCGGAGGCACTGTTGAATCTATCATCCATGTTCTTAGGGATTGTTCAGTAGCAGCAGAAGTTTGGGTCAATTTAGTGCCTTCCCATTTAAGGGCTAGCTTCTTCATGTTGGAGGACAAGGAATGGTGCGATGCAAATCTGCAGTCATCCTTAGACATGGGTTTGGGCGAAGATTAGGCAAAAATCTTGGTAATCGTGTCCTGGTGCATTTGGAGTTGGAGAAACAAGCGTATCTTTGAAGATAACTTCGTCGGGCTAGCAAACCCCGCTAAAGTTATGAAGTAGTGGATGATAGTGAGCAAACAGTCGAGTTCTGGAAGCACGGTCCGCCCAACGCCAATGCATGGGGATAAAGTTTACTGGTTACCTCTAGATGTGGACTGGGTCAAATTGAATACAGATGGAGTGTCAAAAGCAAATAATATGTGGGCAGGTTATGGAGACCTTTTAAGAGACCATAGGGGATGTTGGATCAAAGGCTTCTTCACGAATATCGGAATAGCGAATGTGCTGAATGCTGGAGCTTGGGGAGTTTGGAAGGGTTTAAAAATGGCTTGGAGTTTGGGTTTTAGAAGAATCATTCTTGAGTCAGATTCCAAAATTCTGATGGACCTGTTGTCTGGGAGAAGGGTTAATACCTCTAAATGGATACCACTTTTGGATAGAATTAAATATTTTTTTAGGGAAGATTGGACAGTAGTGGTCAAGTATGTGGTGAGAGAAATTAATAGTGAGGCTGACATAATGACCAATTTAAGCCTGTTGCATGGGCTTGATCTTAAGGATTTGGATGTCCCCCTAATCAATTGAGAGAATTTTTCCTTCCTTTAGGTTTAAGAGTTTTTACTCCCAGGGTTTAATAACGTAATTTTTCTTTTCTTAGGACTTTTGCCCCCACTATAACAAAAAAAAGGGTGTCTTGAGATATATATTTTTTTAAAAGTGATTTTTTTTAAAAATTTATTTTCTTATTAATTTTGATAATACTAAAAATTTTCTTTTTTAAAAAGGTATTTTTAAAAACTTTATTTAAATAATTTAAAATATTTTAAAAATAATTTTTTTTATAAAAAGACTTAAATAAACGCAACGTACCCTAAATCCAGTTATCTCAACCGCTGGAGTAGTGACAGCTGGGAACAAGGGGGTAAAATGGGTTAAGGCAGGAAAAGAGAGTGACGTTGGCAGCGGCAGGTGGGGAAATGGTGAATAGCCGGTTCTCGATTTGTACTTCTGATCAAGGAGAGGAAGGGCGCTATTTGCGTCACGTGTTCAGAGTACAAATGGAGGATTAATGATAGCCGTGAGATCTGATAAAGAGAACTGGGTGTGAGTGGAAGGAGATCTTATGGGTATTGGCGTGAAAAGATGGACTCTTTCTCAGCCGTGGGCTTTAAATGGTTAAAAATTAAAAGCTGTTTAAATGTACTCTCAAACCTTCAAGCATTCAATGCTCAGCGTTGTAGGAGATTTTTAACGCACTATCTCACATTCAATTATGCAAAAATAAAATTGGATAAACAATTCCAAGCAACTCAACATAAATGGTATGAAAAGGATAAAAAAAAGGAAAAAGAAAAAGAATTAGAGAGGGCCACGTGTCTCCTCTAAGAAACTTCTAGGTGCTTCTTTTTGGCAGTTTTGTTGACGTCACTCTTATTAACCGTTGTACCACGTGTCAAACTTCTGAAAAATAAAAAAGAAAAATATTTTTTGAAAAGTGGTTTCATTTCCATTCCGTTTGTCCTTTTTGTTTTAGTTACCGATGGCTGAAGAAACTATATAAATATCTTCCTTGTCAGTGAAATTGAGCAAACGCCCATGCGCACACGCGCACCCAAAAACTCACAGGCGAGCAGAAAGCAAGCGCCGATCCTAGCTCAAGGGTCTGCGGTTGACGCCATGGGCGCCCATCTGACTGCATTTGAGAACAGGTCTGTCGTGGACATGGAGATCCGGGTTTTCACCCCCGAAACTCGACCCGACCGACTTCCTCTCATTGCAAGGATTGGACCAGGTGAAGTGAAATAACTGAAGACCAAATCACTCTGTTCCGAAGACCCTTCATGCTTGATGGTCTTCCTGGGTTCCAAGTTCAGCTTTTTATCTTCAATTGACTTGTTCGGTTATGCCAAAATCATCTGCGACATGGATGAAGAAGGGCATTTAAAAGTCACCGCCGTCAAATTTAGCCTTCCCAGCTTTGAAAGGCTCAGGTCTTTCTCTCTCTCTCTCTCTTCTGGTGCGTGGATTTAGGCTTTATTTGATTTATTTTATTTAATTTCAGGGGCTTCAGCTCCTGTATGAAGCAGACGAATCGCAGAGTTGCTCATAACCAGCCATGGTATTTTTCTCCTAATTCTCGTAAACTACTCCTCATTTCTCTAGCACAGTTCTGCTCTGTAATTTGTGACTGAGAAGGATGGGCCTATAATTTTGTTAAACATCCCACTGCCTTGCTCTTTTCTTTCTTTCTTTACAGCTTACAGCGCCATCAATTCTGATAATTATTTGCCTGTGTCTGTATCTGCTGCTTGGGTAACCAAAGTTGTATTATGGATCATAACTACTTCATTTGTATTTCTGGTTTTGTTATTGCACTTAAGCCTTTGAGAACTTATATATTACATTATCCTTGACAATAAAGTTAAAGCTTTAGTTTGAGAGTGCTAGTACGAGTGCATGAATTACCTAGAACCCTTGATGCCCAAGCAAGTTCTTTCTTCCCACCAATCAAAGTTCCTTAGAAGCTTTATTTCAAAAAGAATATTAAGTTGGGCAAAAGAATTATCACTGAGCGGTCATTTAGGAGCCTTAACTGGTGTTCCGGGCTATTTTCTCTCAACGATGAAACTTATCCCCAGTCGTCTCACTGGCCGACATTGACCTATGTTATTTTGAGGGCCTCTGAAGCTGATATTATTGTAGATGATCAATATGTTAAATTCCTTGATAAGGGTGTTTTCATCTGGGAAGCTAGAGTGCTCTACGCTCTAGTTCTGGTCTTTGTCTAGTTGCCCTGCAGTGTTCTTGTTTGATGCTACCAAGTGATGTTCATCGTTACTATGATTGCGAAAGCTTTTCGTGACAATGGAACGAAGGGCTGAATAATGCATGAATAGCTTCCTTTCCCTGAGTTCTTACTTTCTACCTTGTGTCTCTCCCTTTCGGCCTTTGGGAGCGGGTGAAGCTAGTCATTTTGCGAGGCAAAATGACGGTTGGGAATGAAGAGAAGTCCGGCTGCGTTCTGATTGTGCGCCATAATTTTTCTAGTTTCTCGTTTTTATTTTACTCAACAGTTTAGCCGCAAGATTGAATCTGAAACTCCTTGTTCTCTCTTCTCTGCTTAACCTTTGGAGCTTCTAATTTCCAGGTTACTCGGATTGTTTGTTTCTTGTAATCCTCTTTTCCTTAATTTCTAATGCATTAAACAAAAGAGAACGAGAGGTATGGGCTTCTCAGGGTGTACCTTATACGAGGACCTTTCTCACATGTCTCCTGACCGTAATTTTTTTCTACACACTACGCACTTGTTTAATAGCTTGGAGAAGGGGTAGACAAGATTTTTTTTTTTCTTATCCAAACTTTTTTAATATTTAGTAAATTAAATAATAAAATCGAATAAAAAATTTAGACAATATAATTATTTAATTAGATTTAGATAAATTATATTAAAAAAAAGAGTAAGATAATTTATTCAATTTTTATCTAGTTTTTTTAGATAATAATATGCCTATTATTTATAAGTCATTTGTTGTTGCTTATTTGCTATCACTGTTTGCCGTCTTTCACTACTTGTTGCCACTCCTCACCATCCATTACTACTCATTGTTGCCCATTGACAAGCACCACTTACCACTTACCATCACTAGTGATCGCCATCTACTATTATTAAAATAAAATAAAATTTTAATAATTTATTTATTTATTTGATATTTTATTTAAATTTAATTTAAATTTATTAAATATAGTATAATAATTCAAAATATTTTATAGTGATGATATTTTATTCCGATAGTGTTTTAGCTTACTTTATGTTATTTACTCTCTAAAACGGGCGGTTAGTGGTCATGTCCCCAATTATACCTTATTTATGTTTGAAAACCTTGGAAACGGATTCAGAGGATAATGCTTAATTACCACACAAGCGTAAAAAGAACTTCTTTGGTAAATGCTTGTATTGGAAAGGAATGCCGTCTTGCTTCTTGCAACTCACCCACTCCAAACTGTAAGTTTTACGTTTGGTTGGGAGTAACATGAAGTATGAATGGGAAAGTGATGAAAAGTAATTAATTCAGAATGCTCAATACATTTTTACTAAGTTTGGTAGACTAAATATATCAAGTAAATGATGGTGACAATTACAATCACCCGGTTTTGTTTAAATTAACTAAGACATAAAATTTTAAATTTCATGTTTAAATTAAATATATAATAAATTATGAAAAAATAAAATAAATACTTATTTGGTTAGAGAAAAATTTGGTCACATCAAATAGGTCGAAGTTGGACATTCAATTGCTTCAATTTATCCATAAATGCCTTATATATGTCTCTATTTAGCTACCAAAAAAAAAAAAAAAACCTATTTCTTCATTTGAAAGAAGCCCGAATAAATAAAGAAGATAAAAGAGTTTTTAAAGAGGATATAAGAGTTTTTAATGTATTAAAATAATGAAAATTGAGCTTTAATATAGGCTTAGGGTGCGATTGATTAGGCCATGAATTGAGTATTAATTAAGAAAGTAATTAACAAAAAAGACTATGATTAAATTCAGAAATTAGTGATTGATTGAAAATAATTATTCCTCGTTTTATTAATCAATTAATTGAGGAGTCGTGATTTGATATAATATATTTATAGTCTTAATTTTCACTTTTTTTTAGTTAATAAATTTTTTAAGAAGGAAAATAGAGAAATTATCTATATTATTGACAAATAATACTCCTCCTAGGACAAATTTCTATATGTGTATAGATTTGTAAACAGGTTGGATTTGGATTAAATCAATGAAATCTGAATCTGATTAATTGTTTTTGTATTTGAATTTGATCTAAAATTATACAGGATTTATATTTATTAAATTATATCTAAATCTAATAAATAATTTAAAATTAGATAAGAAAATCTAATTCAATAAAAAAGTAATACTTTTTTATATATAATTTCTCAACTTTATTTCGTCAATTATATTTATAATTAAATTTTTTAATTTTTTTAATTTAGTCCATATAATTTTAAATTTGTTAATATTATAAATTAATATTATATATACAATATTATTAATTTAATAAAAAATATTATTAAAATTTAAATTCAAATTTTTAGCGGACTGGATTACTTAAATTTAATATTTAATTTAATTATTTCAAATTACAAATATTTATAATCAAATTTAATTTATTAAATATTTTAATTAAATTTAAGTATTAAATTTTAAATTAAATTTAAATTAAAATTTAACTAATTTACAGTACATGTGCACGTACATTCAAAATACTTTCAGCCCAAACTTTCTTGGTTTGGGCTTGACCCGCATTGGAAATACAAGAGAAGGGCCTTTTGAAAGCTGACTTAGTAGCCTTCAAGACTAGGGCTGTCAATTCGGCCAGTTAAGTTCTTTGGGCCCAGATGGGCCAACTTAAATGAGCTATTAGACTGGGCTGGGCTGAAAATGTTTCGGCCTAACATTTAACTAGCCCAACTTGGTTTTGTATGGGCCATGAGCTGGCTTGACCCAGCTTACTGGCCTGAAATTTTTTTAAATTTAAAAATAAATTATAATAATATAAAATTTCATAATTTAATTATTTTGAATATTTTAAAAACAAAATAAATAAAATAATAGGGTATTTGTTACTACTAATTTTTTTGTAAGTTATAACTATAATTTTGACACTATAAAATTTCACAAGTCTTATATTTTTATTTTGTTTTACTTTTATAACATTTAGTAAAGATTACAAAAAGTGCAAATGGGGTGGATTGAGATTTAATTTAAATGATTCAAATTTATATAGATGCATATTTTTTGTTTTAATTTATACTTTATATAATATAATATAAATATGATAATAAAAATATATTTTTATTAAATGTCATTTTTTATTAAAAATGAAATAATATATTATTAACAATAACATTAAAAGGATATTATTAACATAATTTTTTATATTTAAATATGTCAAAAAAATTTTAGAATGAGAATAGTGTTAAATTTATTAAATTTATTTGGACAAACAGGCCAGCCCAACCTCACGGACTTGGGCTAGCCGGTTTCAGTCCAGTCTGTTTTCGGATTTGGCTGATTGAGCCAAAAATTTGACCTCATTTTTTACTGGCCTAACCCAACATATTTGTCAAATTATTTGGGCCGGTCCATTGGACTCGATCCATTTTGACACCTCCGTCCAACACCCTTTACGCTTTCTTTATTTCTCTGCACGGTTATTTTGCATAGCAAACCAAACGGCCCGCAGCAACCGGACCGGAAGAGAGAGAGAGAGAGAGAGAGAGAGAGAGAGAGAGGAGAATGGGGAGAGGGAGAAAAAAGGAAGGGGGGTAAAGTGGGAAGGGAGGTGTTGGGGACGATAAGGTGGAGCGGAAGGCACTGCAGATAATGGATGCTGCGTTGTTTCGTCGTCTTTGATCTTGATTGCACTCTCTGGCCTTTCCACTGGTAATTTTTTAATCGTTTCTTCCACTTCGCTTCTCGTCCGTAAATCTTACTATTCAGTTCCTGACTTTCGTCTTGTTAAAAGCACGAACCAACATTGGGATTCTGGGAAATGTATCAATCTCTAATATCTTCTTACAACACTCATAATATATATTTTTTATTTGTAATATTAGGAAAAATTTAGATACATGTATTTAGACAAACACAAACACAACAGTAGAAGATTAGATATAAGTTAATTGAAATCGATTAGCTGTCACATTATTTAACTTTAACACTCTCCTTTAAACTTAAAGAATAATACGATATGCTTCAACTTTATTACAAAGACACTTCACACGCAAATTCCATCAATATTATTAATCAATATCTTTGTTACTGATTAGTAATATAAATAAGGGTTAGGTTAAATAGAATGGGTATCAAAAAAATTATTTACCAGTTTTTAGCACTTGTACTGGTTCATGCGAGAAGTCCTCCTAATCAGAGTTAAGTATTTCGAGTCAATCTCAGAACTTGACATTATTTACTATCCTAATTTCATTTAATAGAATTATCTCATAATTTTTTCTCCAACAAATTGGTCTGATTGGCTGCATTTGCTCATCACAAAAACAATAATAGAAGCTTCTATGGTATATGATTTGTTTTATTCAACCCTTTTTCACATGACAGATGGGACGTGGTGATGCTTGAAAACTAATTTATGGAAAATAGAATTAATGTGAGCCTTAACAAATTTAGTTTATAATAAGATGGAAATGAAGTCGAATTAAGTACAACTTGGGCGTTATTGGTTTGATAATTTTGATACACTTGTACCTTAAAGAAATGGACATGCAAGGACATCTAAACCAATTATTTGGAACTCTTAGTAAAATTACGTTCTGAAAATAAATAACTAAAATAGAAAAAGCCCAGCAAACCAGAAACTCAGTAGATAAATAATAAACCATAATCTATGCTTGTTTTTCCCCTGTTTAGGAGTTGCGGACTAAAGACCACCCACTTAGTCGGTTGATTCCACTCAATGTGAATTGGATAATGTTAAAAAAATATACATTTAACCTGGTATAAAAAAGTAAGGGGGAAAATACTTACCTGAGTTAGATTTTGTTTAAATAATTCTCAGTTTAATTCTTATTCCAAAAAAAATGCTCTCTCTCTCTCTCTCTCTCTCTTTCAGTAATGATTGTCTAATGCTCTATTAAAAAAAGAGATAAGATAAACCCAAGATAACCCAAATTTATCTCCTTGTAGTATTTATTTTATTTAAAATTTAAATATTATTTGATTTACTTAAAAATTTTTTAAAATTTTTTATTTTTAGTTTTAAAATAAAAATGTAGGAAAATTTTTTAAAAGTCCAGTTTTGATAATTCTTATTTTTTAAAAATTTTATTATATGATTTTTATTTTATTTTTTGGTTACATTGGAGGTCTATGACTAAGTTAATGGGGAGGAGAGGGTCAAGAGTCGACCAAATAACCTTTAGATGAATCGTATAAGTGTTTTTACTATGTAATAACCCATATGATAAATTGGGAAAATTTGTAAATAGTAGGTCAAAAAGGGGGGAAATCACAAGAATTAAATTTAACTGGGGGTTAATTGGGGAATCAGAAAAATTTGGGGCCAACATCAGAAATTCAAGGGTGGAAATTGAAAGAAAAATGAAGAGGGAGGACTGGTATTAAAAGGTATTGAAGTCCAGGGGCTTAGATTAGAAAACAAAAGGACCAAATTGAAGGAAATTCGAGTTGAAAGGGTGGGATTGTGATAGGGTCAAAAGCTCAGTTGGTCACCAACCGAGCACTACAGGTGCCGAATCATGATCCAATTTGGAAGCAACAACTAGCTTCTTGCATCTAATTCTTGTCCTCAACATCTATAAGACCAGAAGCCTCGATCAATTTGGTGTGAGGTGTGAAGAATTGAGGGAAATAGCCCCTGGTTTCTTCGGAAGGTTCGCAAGAACCGAGCGGGGTGGTCTAAAAAATTTTCCAAATTCAAGCCATTTTTCCTTAGATTCAACCTGGGAATCGGCTCGTTGAGATCAGTTTTGCAACCTACAGCCTTTAATCGAATTAGGTAAGCCCTGAAATGGGGTAATTTTGGCTTAGGCGTGCATCAGGTTGTGTCACAGAACCTAGGTTAAAGACCTGGGTTTCCGGGTGAAAGAGATAGACCTAGACACGTTCCAAGTCTATCCTAGGTTAATAGGTCGATCCAACTCGATTAAGCATAAATCGGCTGGTTCGAGGGGATGTTCTGTTTCTAACAAGGGGTTAGTCCAATTCTAGCATCAAGAGTTAGGTAGGCTTAGTTTGAGTTGATTAGGGCTTTGGGATCACGTCGGGTTGGCATGAAATTTTTGGGGTATAAAGGTTGAACTGGCCGGTTTAGAGGTTTGGAGATCGGTTCAGTGCTTGTGATGGCTAGTTCATGCAAATTTACCAATTAGTGAGATAGGGTAATTCCAGTTCTAGGACAGTCAAGGTTGGTTTAGTCCGGAATGGGAGAGTTTTTTGGCCAGTTTAGCTCAGGTTCATGAGATTTCAAGCTGGTTCATCCTCGTTTTGTAGAATAAGTGGCCAATTTAGCTAATTTTGTAGAGTATATGGTTGGTTTAGCTTGGCTCTATGGCATTACGGCTGGTTTCAGGCACTTTTAAGTGGCTCAAGACCGGTTTATAACAGTTCATGGGTATTGGAGGGTCGGTCTACCCTAGTTTAAGGGTTTCGATTGGAATGGGGTTAGGTAAAGGGTGGTTCCGAACTATGGGGGATGAGACACAGTCTCAGGATGTGGTTTAGGAGTTGTTTTAATAATCGAGTCTTTGGTAGGATGGGCCCCAGTTCTAATTCTAATATTTTCTTATGTGATGATTATAGATATGCTTGCAAAGACACGCTTGGACCTATGAGCCATCACTCTGTGCTTCAAGATTCCGATTTGGCGTGTGGGGTGAGTGTTATTGCTTTTCTCTATGTGTGTTTTAAATTATGTTGCCCCCTTATTTGACAAATTTTGAGTTATGATTTCTCAAATTTACTTAGACATGTATTATTTTTGTTAAACCTCTGTGAGACTCTGGTTTTCTGAACTTGCATGTCTAGAGTAGTCTGGATTTAGACTTTGATGAACATGATGGTGTCTTGGCATGATGTGCTTTCTGAGATTTGGATGCTAGCTCTGATAAAGGATTCCTATATGAGATATGATCTGTGATATGTTGTAATGTGATTTTGATATCTGCGACATGCAATGACTGTTGTTAGATGGGTTCTGCGGTATGTTCAATTACTCTTACATATATTTGCTCTTGAGTTTGTGTTCTGGTAAACTATGGTTTGGTATCTGAGACATAATCTATGCTTGTTTTGTTACTCTACATGTCCATATGTAGTAGAATAGTAGTATTATTCATTAAGTTTATACTCACCATTTTACCCCATTTCCAGATCACAACTCCAATTAGGCACCAGGGTACTTAGAGTGAGTGGATGCTGTTTTTCTGTGTCGACTACAAGACACGGACATTTTGTGTACATTTTTCACTTGTACTTTAATAGCCCCATGTATTACTCAAACATGGTTTTGACTTGTAATTCTAATGGATTCACAGTAAACTATTTTGTCTAAATTAAATTAATAATAAATGGGTTCTTTTATACAAGTTGCGTGTGTTTGAGACTCATTAGGGCTAACAGGTCAACCTTAGGACCGGTTACATGCCGTGTTGGGGCGTGACATACTATCAGGGTTAAGCCTTAGAATTATGATTTTTTTAGTTTTATTTCTAAATTTAAAATGGCTCTATCAGTGAAAAATTGGTTTTCTTAGTCTAATTAACTCTTTCTTCTAATTTTTTAAAATGACCATATTTCAGCATTTTTTAAAAATGGCCATATTGTTGAAAAAGTTCACCAATAATCTAAAAACTAAAAAATTAATTTTTTTTGTAATGAATAAAGCAACATGTTAAAATTAACAATTGCTAAAATTAAAATGAATAATACACTCATTTTAAATTTTGAAATAAAATAAAAACCATAAAATTAAAATTTTAAAAAATAAAATTAGATAACCAAAAATTAGACTTTATAATTTTTTACATTTTTAATAAAAAAATAGTTTTTAAATAATATATAATATTTTGATTTCTAATTAAAGAAATAACTCATTAATTGAAATTAGATTATTTTCATATTTTTTAACAGAATTATTAGATAATTATATTTTAATAATTAGTTAAAGAGAATAAATATGTTTTTGAAATAAAAATAAAATTTAACGTTATTTAAGCAAAATTAGAAAAAAATATTTTTTCCCCAGAAGTAAATAAGTAGTTGGAGGGTAATTTGCCCCTCGGCGACCTAAACGCAGCACAAAACGCTCGCAATTAGTTATCGTTTGTGTAGCCGTCATAAATTTTCCTCTTTTGGTGAAATAGGGAATCCTGTACGTGGAAGCAGTCAAACTTTTTATTATCTATATTTCAAGAAGGGAAAATAGCGAAAGTCAAAGATAGATCAGGAGAAAGAACGATGCCATTGGGTTCTCCGTCTTTCTTGGAGAGAAACAAGTCTTCTACGATTCGACCGACCACTCGCACAACCACTTCTGACACGCATCTTTATGTTCTTGTGATCACTGTAATGTCCAAGTGTCTCCTTACCTCTTCTTCTTCCTTTTCCACGCCCCTGAGCAAACCCTCCTCTGGCTTCCACTTGGATCTGCGCAATGGCTCAATCGATGCTCGGATCTCCCGTCTCCTCCCCTATTTCCCACAAATCTTCCTTGTTGGGCCTCCCCAGAACCTCAGTTTCATGCTCGATTGTAAGTTCTCTTTAAAAATGCTCATGTCTGTGCCGTTTCTGTTTAATTGTTGATTTTTTATTCTGTTTCTGTGTTCCCAGTTGAAATGTGGGGAAAGTAAGCAGACCCATCTGAGAATTAGAACCTCAATTGTGAGTTCTCTCATATTTTGTTAATTGATCTTTTGTTCTGTTGCATGGTTTCCAGCTGAAATTTGGGGGAGATGAGCAGACCCTTATGAGATTGCCTTTTTATTCCAAGTAAGTTTGTGAGTTGTCTTTAATCTTCCTTTCTCTGTTCCTTTCTTATGCTTTTGCGTTCATAATTACTCTTGAAAGACCAAGCTGTTGATTCCAATTTTTATTGCTACAGGCATCTTTCATTATTTGAATATATAATGTGTGTTAAGGCCGGAATTTTTTTGCGGGACTGTCTGATGGCTATGAATTTCTCAAAGGCTTGAATTGAGTTGAAGACTTTGCGTCTCTTTTATGATGACTATTAATGATTAAGACACTGCTGAAGTTATTCTTTTGTTCCCATGATGAGAATTTTGTCTCAATATGGCAAACAACTAGCTTTGTCTCCTTTTTTATTAACATCCGATGTCATGCTAAATCATTGATAAGCCAAAATTTCACATATTCTGCAACCTAGTGATGTTATTTTCAAAATGATGAAACTTTCTGTATTTGGATCTTATCCATATCTGAAATCTGAATCTGGAACCATGCTAGAACTAAATTGCTTATCTCAAATTCAGAGGAAAATAGAGGTTTAACTGGATGTCGGCAATGTGCTGTTTGAGCATCTCTTTGTGAGTAAAGCATAAAGTTGGTGATTCTTATTCTAGGAGAGATGCTTACTGTAGTGGATCTGCTCAGATGTGTTTAACTGTTTCAATGGAGGCTTCTAATATTATTATCTGACGATGTATTTATAGGCGTGTCATTCTTTTTAAGATTACAGCCTACCATGCTATCTTCGGATTGAACCCGAGAGATAAGGACGTCTTTTATTTGATTTAGATAATCTGCGTTGTGTATTCTGATACTAATATACTGGTGTTGTTATCTATCATCTTCACAGGGGCAGTCCTCCATTGAGGCTAAAGGCTGCTATGGACTCTCCCCGGCTGACCAAGGAACTAGTGGATAGAAAACAGAAGGTGGAAGAAGGAACTCAAAATGGGTCAGATCCTTTCAAGGAGATGAAGGATCGCTTTCTAAGTTTCAAAAAGCATAATTTCTTGTAAGGACTGCATCATAGCAAAATTGTGTCATTTAGATTTTGAAGGAAACTTGATTTTGCTGACATTGGATGTTACTTGGACAGGGAAAACTTAGAACGCTATCAGAACCTTGCCAAGGGTCAAGCACCCAAGGTAATGATAAGTTTTCCTGTTGGGTTAATGATCTTTTCTCAATCAGCAAATTATATCTCTGCATAATGTTGAATTACATTGGAAATTGCCTCAACTTAAGGTGAAGGGGTTGGCATTAAGAAACTGACAATTGTTAGAACAGTTCATGGTGATTGCTTGTGCAGATTCTAGGGTTTGTCCCTCCATCATCCTGGGGTTCCAACCAGGAGAAGCCTTCATATTGCGCAATGTGGCAAATCTGGTGCCCTCTTTTGAGGTAATCTACGCACTTTAATGGCTTTATCTGATCTTTCCATTACCAGAACTACAAGTTCTTCATTCATGGAAAGATTGACACCATACCTAGTATACTGTTGTTGGCATTTGTTCATTCATTACTAATTTCTCTTTCAGAATGGGCCTTCTGAAACAAATGCTGCCCTTGAGTTTGCAGTTAATTCTTTGGAAGTAAGTAACTTCTGCTGACAATAGCAGTTCTACATTTTGTGAAGTAGGCAGAAAACATAAAATCCACTGGTTAAATATTGCTCTCTCTCTCTCTCACACACATACATGCATACATAATATTGTGGAACTATGATATTGTAATTTTATAAACAAGTTGGAAATCTGAATTTATTTTTGACCTACTAATTTACTGGGATGCTACTGGCAAAACTTTGGAGCATGCCTCTCATAATATGTTCTAATTAAAGCTCTTGTTTGAGTGTAACAACTAAAATAGTTGAGAATAAGTTTTAGGATAAAGGGACATTTTAAGCAAGCTGAAAGTGAATCATTTCTAGCAATGAATTCTGAAGGATATATTCGTATAATATTTGTAGATGCATGAATAATCTGCTACTGATGCCTTGTGATTACAAAGTTTATTTTATCGTCTTACTTGAATTGCTTTAAGTGCCAAATGTTGGTGTATAGAATCATCGGCATCCTGGTACGATTCAGATATTTCAAGATAAGTTCAATACCACAAAATTCAAAATATTCCTGCAGGTTGAAAATATACTTGTCGTTGGCCACAGTTGCTGTGGAGGTATTCGTGCCCTTATGAGTATGCAAGACAAAGGGGATTCAAGGTATGATAAGCATGAAGTTATTTGATCTCATTCTCTGTCTCTCATATTCATACACACACAGATGCGGATTCCCGAATGCAAGGGTGCATTCAATTGAGCACATATCCATTTTGTGTAAAGATAAGTATTCTCAATTTTGCTCATTTATTTTCTGCAGTAGCTTCATTCAAAGTTGGGTAATTGTGGGCAAGAATGCAAGGGTAAGAACGAAGGCTGCTGCTTCCAATGTAAATTTTGATCAGCAGTGCAGACACTGTGAGAAGGTGATTTATTTATTCTTGTAGTTGAATCGTAACATGTAAGCTAAAACTTTTTTTTTTCATCTATAGTTTGTGCGTTAAAGCAGCAAAGAAATATTTCAAAGTTGCAGTTGATGGAACTTGATTTCCAGTCACTAGCGTGCCAAATAACTGGAAATCAGGAATCCTTAGACAGATATGACGACATATTATTTATGAAACTGATATGAGTAAAAAAAATCTATATTTTCAAGTATTTATTCAATATTGAACTTGTGCCCTCATGGCAATGGCACCTTGTGTCTCTTGATCCTAAGGGAAGCTCTGTCTAATTTTCAAACCGTTGGGTCTATGTATTTTCACCTAATCTCAGAGGAATAGGTGAAATTGTGCCTGTAAATTGAGGGCCACTCCTATCTGCAATCACCAATCAATGCAAGCTAGGATTATTCTTTCAGCATTTCACTATTGTGGTGGGTGCTGGCTAGCATAACCCTTTATGTTCCATTATTTTATTTGATTTTTTGTAGATGACTGGTTTTCAACATGTAAGATGTTCTATAAACACTATAGACGTCTAAGTGGAAATTTCTGAGTTGTGCATTTAATATTTAGTTTCTGTCTGCAGGGGTCATTAAACTTTATACTATTATGCACTTAAGTTCTTCCATTTTTATTTGGTCAGATATAATCTGCAACCTGTTTTATTGAGTTCAGTCCTACAATCCCCTTTAATAGCTTCTGAATCTGAAGGTTTAAGTAGGTCATGGAAGGTCGTTCCTCATTCAGATAAAGGAATGGAGAAGCATAGGATACTGTAATAGGTTAAGAATATTTGACACTTCCTGAATTTTCAAGCTATTTTGTGTTGTTCTCCTCAGGAATCTATTAACCGGTCGTTGTTGAACTTGCTCACTTACCCATGGATAGAAGAAAGGTTGACAAAAGGATTGCTTACAATTCATGGGGGCTACTACGACTTCATCAACTGTACTTTTGAGAAGTGGACACTTGATTATCAGGAAAGTAGTATAAGAAGAGAAACCGGTATGTGCTGTATCAAAAACAGGGAATTTTGGTCTTGATCATTCTCATATGCCGTTGCAGTTGTTCTTCTGACTTTGTATCTAATAAGCATTTGTTTAGTTTATACTTGGTTTGCCGAGCTTGTATTATTATGCCCCATGTTCGAGGAGACTTTTATCTTTATTTGAATTTGAGGAAAGAAAAATAGTTGAACATCTTTGCTTGGTGGAGATTCTATCTTTTGGTGGTTTTTGCATCATAAACGGCTTGATCTCTCATTTTTATTCAATGCATCCTTGTGAGGGCTAGTTCAATTTAGCAAACTTGTCAGTTTTCCATGGGAGTAAAATGACAACTTTGAAATGTATGTTTTGAACTATTTTTGTGGCCCTTCTTTGCTGTTTTGGCATTGTTAAATGAGTTTCTTTTGGTGTCTGGTTTTTAAGAAAACAAAAGAATGAACAAAAAACTAGGATTTTGTTTTTGTTTTTGTTTTTTTGTTTTGTTTTTTGTTGGTGGAGGCGGTGATGAGATACTTAAAAATCTGGAAACTGCAAGATTTTTGCTTATAAGTTTTTCAGCTCGTAGGCTCATGTCCACAGCTATCCATTATGAGTCCCACGAAATCCCAATGGTTGTTTCTGAATGTGAAAGCTCACCTCCCACAGTTGATGCATGATCTCTTTTTCTTTAGATTGTTGTCATCATCATCATCACCATCTTTAAAAGCATGGATTTACTTGACTTCTTGAACCGCAACCATAATGACGGATTAAGGTGCAAGTAGGCTATATCTCATGATTTTGGAAAATATGTTCTGCAAAATATTTTTCGTCTTTTCTTGTATAAGTATGTTGTCCTTCTAGAAATTTAACGTTTGGTTTAGATTTAGGAATAGGCAAAAGGAGGCTGTAGAAATTAAACTACTTGTCGTCTAGCAAATATTGAGCAGAGAGAGCTTGAGCTTTAAGTTAGCATAAACTAATAACGGTTTCATTCTAAGCCTGGTGTTTGGACATTCCTCTGGTGTTGGGAGGTCCCGGACCAAAAAAAAAAAAAAAAAAACCCTTCATCAAGCTTTTATATGCACTTATTGATGATTGAAGATTTGAAAAGAAGCTAAATAAAACAAGTATAATTCATGAAAAATTGGTGAGATAAAGCCAAAGTTTCAACAAAGTATATTATGAACTGTATATATCCATTAAGGGGGAGGAGGGCGGAAACCAATAATCTGATTACGCCATATAGAGAAAGGCGGCGTTTCAAGAAAGACTACAGGACTGGGTGCATCAGTGGTCAAACTAGTATTTTCTATTGAAATCAGGAAACCATGAACTAGTCTTCAGACTGATGGGAGATTAAGCTAACAAGTCACACATATCTTCTCAACCATCCAGCCTCTAAACTTCCCCCTCTCCCCACTACGCATACATGAGAACCCAGCACCACCAAATTGGTAAAAATAGCTTATACCAAGTCCCATCTTTCCTCCTGCCCCTGCTGCTCATTGCCTTGGCATTAATGAGTGGGCAAACAGTGCCCGCTGAGACTCGGCACTTTCTGGAGATAACCCTGCTCAAGCCTGAATTCCCATTACTGCCAGATCATCTCCTGACTCTGCCGATGCCTGAGCTGCTGCAGCCAGGACTTCCCCAAATTTCGGAGTTTCCAAAACCAGGTTGCCAACTTTTCCTGAAGTGGAAGTGCCTAAATTTCCTGGATTGCCTAAGCTGCTCATGCCATCTCACTCAACCCCTTCTTGAAGCTTGAAGCTGCTCTCCCTCTGATTATTTATGCACTACGTCAAGTCTGGGCTTTCATTCTAGAGCGTGTTATTTATTTGGCATTCGAGGGTATTTGAGTTGTATAATAGAACTCGGCCTATTATCACTTCGTTTGAATGTACACGGTTGAGACTTGTATATTTGTGTTATCCCTTACGTTTTATTGCTACTATTACCACCCATAGGAGATTTCTCGAATCCTCGTGTTTGTTTATTTCGTATCTATGTTTTCTTCCCTTCAATCTGGTTTAGTTTGAGTACATATATACATAGCCAAGCACTAAAGAATGAGATGGATAAATCTAGAAAAAGAAAGGAAGATATCTTCCGATTCATAAATTCAGATGATGGCTTGCTGTAATGCCGGTGACTCAGGGAGGTTAAAAGGAAAATGAACATCCATGTTGAATGCTAAAAATGGTGATAAATAGAAGCATCAACAAAGGTATGAGCTTCAGGTTTGAACTAAATCTTTCTAATAAAGCGTTAGATGAATCCAAGGTAGAAAGATTTTTTTTTTCTATTTTTTTTTATAAGAGGGTGTGGTCAATGACAGCACTGTGGCGGTTGGGTGCTTTTTGGTAGGAAAATAATGTGATGGATGGAAATTCAAACTATCCATCAGTTTTGTTCCCTTCAAAATATTCAAGAAAGTGCATTGTCAAGTTCTCAAATGGATTATCAAAATCCAGCTTAAATATAGCAAATTGAATCATCAGATCCAATTTTGGAACATTAATGGCCATAAGAGTCGTAAATGGGATGGAAATAGAGTAGTTTGTACAGATCATACCATATCAAAGTCAATAACCCCAACTCAAGTTACATAACTAATGGATTGCAAAGGAGACTGTTCCTTTTAGAAAAGGGGAAAACAAAAGAAAGAAGAAATGAGAAAGGACTACGTTAGTCATCTAATCAGCAAGCTAGAATTGCCCTTTCTCTCCTTGCCATAACCAGTAAAGGAAAGGTTTCTTTTGACTGTTTGAGAACCCATTAGTGGTTTTGGTGACCAACTTTATATGACTTGTTTCAATTGAGTCTTCTAATTTAAGGGATGTTTCGGATTCTATGAAGTTTAATTTGGCATTTTGACAAGTTAGCTGTATATGCAATTAAATGATGACCAGTATTTAGCTGTGAACAATGAGGAACCTAACAATTGTTTGATCTTATAATTGAAAAAAAAAAAAAAAATTTCTGGTTCAAGTCTTGATGGACTGTGAATTGGAATTCAAATTTTCCCATTATTTTTATATCTGTGATCGTGTGAAAGACGTGTAGGATGAGATTACTTATTTAACTAGCTTTGCTTTAAGTGCTGAGCATTATGCTCCCTTAACGTGGACTGTAAAATTTATCACTAAGAATACCTAATAACATGTAAAATGAGTAAAAATACTCTTCAAAATTATTCGTAATTAATTAACCAAATAAAACTAATAAATGTGCAATTTAATATTGTACAAGTATAATTTTTCATACCAATTTTATTTCTCACAATTAGT
Organism: Thlaspi arvense; assembly: GCA_911865555.2. Lineage (NCBI taxonomy): Eukaryota > Viridiplantae > Streptophyta > Magnoliopsida > Brassicales > Brassicaceae > Thlaspi > Thlaspi arvense. Next base: position 50,227 of record CAJVSB020000805.1, read on the forward strand.
ATCTCCACAGAATAGCAAACAGTTAGAAGTTAATATAGAGTAAAGTGGCGATCATGTTATATTTATAAAAGAGTGACCTATGTTTTATTCATCACAAAACCGCAGGTCATTTAAGGTCCAATACACTTTATTAACCGGATCCAAGCCCTAAACCAATGTGACTCCCAACTCATTGAATTACTTAATTTAAAATGAATTTCAGGGATATCAGACCATCCATTCAACCTTTTTTTATTTTATAAATTACTAAAAATAATTAATAGTAACTCAAATATTAGAAAATTCTAACATTCTCCTTGTAATAGCCCAATTTTTAGATTTTATTTAATTAATTTTGGACTAATTTGTGACAATTAAAAGTTTCGGGGGTTATTTCGGAATTAGAGGGAGTTAAGTGAAAAAAAAGGGGGGAATTTTTGTGGCTGAGAATCGACCGAATAACCCAGAACAAAATTTGCTCCAATAGGAGCAAGCCAGCTTTTCTGGCTTTTAGGACTTTAATCGCGGTTGAGAGGCGAGCCAGAGGAAAGAGAAAGTGAGTTTTAGAAAGAGAATTGGAGAAGAATTTGAACGGCGAAGAACTGAGGTGCCGACGGGTGGATTTCTGAAAAATTGGAATTTCAAGCTCGAATTTCTCCGATTAAAGGGTTCTACGAGGCTCGTGGGGTTCGGTTTGGCCATTCGGGCTTCCAATTCAACCAGTAAGCCTTGAATCTGGTTTTTCTTCAAGTTTTGGGCATCCAGGTTTGTTACAGACCTAGATGTTGTTTCCGAAGAAGACGGACCCGGATGGCATCCGGGTCCGTTTGAGTCGAATCGGGCGGGTCGGCTCGGTTCACCGAGCTGACTCGCCCGGGCTGGGTGCGGGTTGGACTGGGCCGAGTTGGGCCCAGTCCTGGTTGGGCTCGGGCCGGGAGAGGCCCGAGCAAGTTGGGCTGCCCCAGGTGAGGGCCAGGCCGAGTTAACCCGCTGGGTCGACTCGGCCAGTGAGTGAAAGTTATGGGTCAACTCAACCGAGTTGACCCAGGATAGAAATTGGGGATAAGTTATCTCGGGAGGATAGGAAATCAAGGATAAGGCCAGATTGGGGATAGCAGGGGATAGCATAATCCAGATTGGAGGATTAGGGTTTTGGAGTTGACTGAACCGACCAGAACCGGTTCAAGGTTTGACCGGCCAGTTCAGTGGTCAAATAGACTCGGATTTGGAAAGTTGGACCGGTTCTGGATTCAAGAAGAAAATACCTATCAAACCAAGTGGGTTTGGAAAATTTTGGATGACCAGTTCGAGGTGAATCGGCCGGTTTAGTGTGGTTCCTTTCGGGCGACCGATTCACGGGTTTTTAGGCTGGTTCTTGGGGAAATTGGACTGATTCTTGGTTCAACATGATGAAACCTAGTTGACCATGAAATTTGGTGATGTTTAGAGGTCTGGTTCTAGGTGAATCGGCCTCGATTTGTGTGTCGATGTTCCGAATTAGGGTTTTTGGCCGTTTTGGCCTAATCTTAAAGGTTTTTGGGTCTTCTAAATCCATTTTTGAGGGTTTTGTGACCAATCGAGTTGAGTTCGAGGTAGTTTGGGATCGAGTAGGGCCAGTTTCGGGTTTCGGGAACCGGTTCACTTTGAGTTAGGGGTTGTGGAGGCTGACCCTTTGTTGTTAAGGGTTGTTGAGCCTTAGTGTGAGTATTAGTGAGTCGCACAGGGTTTGGTGATGGATAGGGTGCCTCGGGATACGTGTTAGGTGCGGGGATGGGATTTAAGTCTTTGTCTTGGGCTGTCGAGCCCGTTTGGGCACTGACAATGGGATTGGTGACTGTTTTATGTGGCTTTATTTCAGATTCACCTGTGGAGGAGTATCCGGATCATAGAGTTGATTGACGTGACCTGAGGCTTTTATTAGACTCGTTCTATGGTGAGTGATGATACCCTCCCTATGCATGTATTTTATACTTGTTTTTTCTAACATGATGCTTGCATGGATCTATGAAGTGTTTGGTATATGAATATTGGAATGTGTGCTATATGTTTTATGGACTGTTAGTGAACTATGTTGACATGTACCCCTGGTTTTCGGAGATGTGAACTTTGTATGTGTATGTGTACCTGTTTTTGACTTGTGTATGAGAATGGTGTCGTGTAACATGATGTGGGGATTCCAGGAACTCGGCTAGAGTACGGATCTGTAGCGTCCAGTGGTGAGTCGGCCTGGGTCGTGTGTGATGTGGCGATGCCAGGAATTCGGCTGGAGTACGGTGGTCCATAGCGTCCAGTGGTGAGTCAGCCTGGGTCGAGTGTGGATGTGCGATGCCATGGAACTTGGCTTGGTGAGTACAGTGATCCGTAGCGTCTAGTGGTGAGTAGACCTGGGTCCAGTGTGGTGATGTGAGTTGATGTGCTGTGATGTGATGTGATGTGGTGTTTGGTTAACGGTATTTTTTAGAGGATGTTTGATGTGTCTTATTAATTCCTGAATATGTGTGTATGGTTTTCGGTTGTGGCATGAAGCATATTCTAACATGCATAGAGTAGGTATCATCTGTACTCACTGAGTTTCGCGACTCACTTATTATAAACTTTTCAGATATAGGTTATGATTCTCGGGTTGCGTGCCAGGATTGAGACGGGCGTCTGCCACTCCAGTTATTGTACGAGCGAGTTCTTTGTTAATCATTTTGTACTCTAGAACTCCCTTTATCCTTCAGACATGATCCTGGCTGTGTAGATGGCGGTTTTGAAATGTATATAAATGTTTTGGTCAATTTTAGTGTCTGTTTGCGATAGTAAGGCTGATTAGGGTCAGGGACCTTAGTGCCGGTTACGGGTCTGGGTTGGGTCTTGACACTCCCACTACAAAAATATTAATTTAATTTTAAACAAGTTTAAAAATCATTTTGAAAACGTCTTTCTAATTGAATAATAGTGGTCATTAAAAAATAGTCTGAAAACAATTACCCAAAAACATAATCACAATATGATAAAACAATCAGTCAAAAATCATAGGTGAAGATAAATTACTAACAGGCCAATTCACCAAATGATCGCCTAGCTGAAGATCTTATTAATATGATTATAAACACAAGTGTACTAAAGAAATACATATTATAGCAAAATTTGTGATCTTTCTCATACTACTATGCACACATGTTTCTCATGAAACACTATTTCACAAAAAAGAAATAGACACATCTCGAGATTAAAAACAGTGATGTAATCTGCAAAACAAACATTATATCAATAATAATAAAAAGAATAAACAAATATGCACATACATTCATTATATCAAAGTTAAATTAAGACAATATATACTTTCACTAACCAAATACATCAAATGACTTTACAATATCCATGTTCTCTACATGTTTCATAAATACAATGGGTGTAAGTCATTTAGTTAATGGGTCAGTAAACATTTTCTCAGGTGAAATATGCTCTAAAAGAATCTCCCCATTATCAACCATTTCTTTAACAACTACAAACTTAATTCTAATGTGCTTCGAAGTAAAAGTCATTTAGTTGTTCTTGGTGAGAAAAATAACAGAATTATTGTCACAATAAATCTTTAACGGTCTTGAAATGGAGTCAACTACACTAAGTGCAGAAATAAAGTTTTTCATCTAAATAGCATATGAGGTAACCCCATAGCATGCAACAAATTCAGCTTGCATGGTAGAAGTAGTTAGAGTTTGTTTTGCACTCTTCCAAGATATAACTTCTTCAACTAACATAAAAATATATCTAGAAGTGGATTTATTATCATCAGGACATCTAGTAAAGTTAGAATCTGAATATCCTATAACATCCAAATCATCCACATTCCTATAAACAAGCATGTATGTTTTTTATCTTTTACAAGTGTCTCACAACTTTCTTGGCAGCCACCTAGTGAGCATGTCCTGGGTTAGATAGGGATCTGCCCAATACACTAGTAGCATAAGACATATCAAATCTTATGCACACTTGTGCATAAATAAGGCTATCCACAACACTAATATAAGGAATATTCTCTATAGAGCTCCTTTCAATATTATTCTTAGGACATTGATCCTTATATAATTTTGTCCCTTTGACGATGGAAACATTTCCACTCTTTGCAATTTTCCATATTAAATTGTTTGCGCATACAGTCAAAATAATACAAAACCCATGAAAGAGACAACCTCATCAAATTTAATATACCATTATCTAGAGGCTTGTTTCAAACTATAAATAAATTTCTCCAACCTGTACACCAAGTGCTCCTTAACTCTCTGTATGAAATCCTCTAGTTACTGTATGTAAATCTCCTCATAAAAATTTCTATTCAAAAAAATTGTTTTCACATCCATTTGATATAATTTTAGATCATAATGTGCCACTAGGGCCATGATGATCTTAAAAGAATCTTTAGAAAAAAGTTAGAGAAAAGGTTTCTTTATAATCAATCCCTTTTTTTTGTGTGAAGCTTTTAACTACTAGTCTCACTTTGAACCATTCCACATTACCCTTAGAGTTTTTCTCGATTTTAAATACCCATATACACCCAATGGACTTAGAAGGAGTTTTAACAATCTCTCGCACATCATTATATTTTATAGAGAGTATTTTATCATTCATAACTTTGATTCATTTATCTGACATAGCACCAGAAATTGCCTCATCGTAATTTTTTGGATTTGGCAAGCTCCTAATGTTGAAATCTAATTCTCCAAGAAAGTGTAGTAATCATTACGATTAACAGATCTCCTCTCTCTTTGTGAGCGTCTAAGAAGTGGAATCTCAATGGATTGCTTAGGAGCTGGTGGTAGTGGCTTATTTAAAATTGTCTATTCAGGCTCTCTAATCACCCTCTTAGTTGGTCAATATACAACTCTTTCTTGAACAATAAGAATTGTAACAATAAATTGCTCACTATTAGGACTCACATTTTCTAAGATATCAAAATCTCTCAGATCATTTTTTCAGAAATTTAGCAATGATCACATCAACTATCTTAATTCCATGGAAAGGTAGTATAGTGTTTGTAAGGCAACCAATAAAGTAACATATAGTAGTTTTAGGACTCAATTTGGAGACAGGAGGGCCATAAATCTTCACCTTAATGGCATAGTCCCACGCACAAAAATGATTAAGGCTAGGTTTTTATCACTTAAAAAGTTTAGAAGGTGTTTAGGGAACTAATTTGGAGCGAACTCTATTTAAGATGTACATGGCTGTTTTAAGGGTTTCATTCTAAAGGAATTTAGGTAATTTGATTTGACTCGACATTGACCTCATCATATCCATCAACATGCGATTTTTTTCGCTTAGCCACCCCCATTCTATTCAGAAGTCCCTTGTATTGATTTTAGAGGATTATAGATGTCATCTGAATTATATTTAAAACCTTTTTACTACGAGTGAAACCCTTCCTATTTGTCCTAGTCAATTTCCCTCAGATATATCCCATACACCCCTCAAGATTTGTAGAATCAAGAGAGAGTGGAATATTATCATTTATTAATTTGTCAATTCTTTTTTGACAAATATGACCTAAACATTATGGTATAAAGAAAAAGAGTTTTCTTTAATCAAAGTCGTTTGGTTCCAACAGTTTGAGCATGCAGAGAATTGAAAACATTCGAATCAAGACTCAAATGATATTAACCATCCAATTTAACTACTTTGCTGACAACTTGAGAATTATATGATAGAAAATCCTTCATTAAAATTGAAAAAAAAGTTTTGGCAAAGAAATTAAGTTTCATCTCATACATGGTACGTAAATAATATCTTTCAAATGCAAAACAAATCCTGAATCTAATTAATTTCAATTTTATGGTTCTTATGAACTTGACATCAACTTTGTTTAATAAATTGAAAGAAAAACCATAATCATTAAGTTTTGACAAAGAAATTAAATTTCCTCTCGTAGACGGTGCGTAAATAATATCTTTTAAATACAAAACAAATCTTGAATCTAATTTCAATTTTATGGTTCTTATGAACTTGACATCAATTTTGTTTTCATTTCTTTCGATTAGGTTAATGTTAGTGTTATTTGGCTTTTGTTTACTCTTGAACCTTTGCAAAGAATTACTAACATGAATGAATACTCCAGAGTTAATCCACTAAGAATTTAAGAGAACATTTAGTAAATTGTGTTGTCTCAAAAGGCAACCTAAGATAGGGAGTGAATTGGGTTTTTATCGCGGAAGTTAAGAGTATGAAAAATTAAAAGCAATAGTAAAAATATTGAATCAAGTAAACTTATATAATTCACCCAACAAAAAATATAAAGCAATTTTAAGTAAAGTAAAGAGAGTAGGACTAGGAGACGCAAACTCTTTTATAGTGGTTCGACTTGCTACCCAAGTTTATGTCTACTCTCTCGAGCTCCAATTGGCCGAGGTTTCACTAAGTTCCTTACACTTGACGAAGGCAAAAAATCTCGAATACAAACAAAGTCTCTTGCACTTGGCGGAGGTAAGAAATTCTGATTACAAAACTTTTGATTTAGTGAGTTTTAAACACCAATACAAATAGTAATGAATATGAAGTAGATATGTAGCAATTTTTCTTAAGTAGGATTAGCTACCACTCATATACAAAAATAATCTCACTTCAAAGAGGCACTCTCAAGAATAATACAATTTAGTCCATGCACTCTTTGATTTAGTAATAAATAATGTAGCACAAAAAATTTTAGAGAGAGATTTATAAGATTTTGAGAGCTTATTCTTGTACTTCTCCCTTCAATCTATGCTCCTTTTATAGGTAAAAACACTAAAGAGACGTTGGTTTTTGTGGAAGACAAAATCATTTGTCAACAGCAACTATACATATGCTCGTTACAAAATTTCAAATAAAATGGTTTCAAATGTTCAAAAAATCTTAAAAACTTCTTGAACACTCTTTAATGAGTCTATTTTCAAACATAAAAAGTATTTTCAAACACAAAAAGAATCATTGAATTATCATACACCGTTTAAGAGAAATTATCAAACTTTCAATGACATGTCAAACTGTAAAATTATTTTTGATAAAAGTTGCTCATCAAGTTCAAAATTGTTTAGAAATTTGAATTTGTCATAAAAAATAACAAATTATATATTTTTGAAAAGCTTATAACGTATACTTTTATTTAAAATTAGATTCGTACAAATTTGACTTTTATATTTTGAGATATTATAAAAATACTGTTATATACTCATTTTATCTGTTGACAGTGTGATTCAACAGAATGGTCAACTTTGAAAAAATTATATATATCAATTTATAAGTGTACAACATGAATATTATATATATATTTAAAGCTCAGCACGTCTACTTTATAAATAAAATCAATTCAAAATTTTATATATATCATAAGTTATATTTTACTATTTAAAATTAATATCATGCAGATTTCAACATTGACTTTTTAGAAGATAATATATGATATTGAATAAAAAAACTACTTTGATATAGAAGAGTATGAGATAAATTATGCGTCAAAATAAATGTATTTGAGTATAGATTCATATCAAATTAACCTTGCTATTTTTGAAATTTTATATAATAAGATATGATCCATTTACTACATACATGTCTAATTTGACAATTTCATTTTGTAGCACATGCAATGTATGTATTTCCAAATAATAAACTCAACAATATAATTTATTCATATTATCCATTATATAAATATATATAATTTTATTTTATTTTGTAATTATCAAAATAAATATGAAATCTTGAGGATAATAATCTTTCCCTTTTTGGTGATGACAAAACAAATATATAATGTAAGATATCAATTAAATACATTTTATGTAAATTCTCCCCATTTTTGACATCATCAAAAAGATAAATTATATAAGCTCCCCCTCAATATATGCATGAAAAAAATTTAAAGACTCTCCCATTTCAAAAATGAATTGATGCAAATAATATTAACTATATACTTGAGTTTATAAGACTAAGTTCTCTTTTGATAAAATAAAATATTTTTTTATTAAGGGTTGTATAAAAATATCCACTAATTAATATTTGGTATTCACAAATTTTAGTATTATGTCACCTTTTTGAATATTGTATCTCCAAAAGTGATGTCTAATATCAATGTATTTTGTTCTTGAGTATTGAATAGGATTCTTAGATATGTTGATGGTACTAGTATTATCACACTTAAGAGGAATGTGTTCATAATTAAGTTCAAAGTCTAGTAAAGTATGTTTCATCAATAAAATTTGTGCACAACAATTTCTCACGGCCACATATTCCGCTTCGGCTGTAGATAAGGCAACTAAATTTTGTTTCTTACTAGTTCAAGAAATTAAAAATTTTTCTAAAATATAATAAGTTTCACTGGTACTTTTTCTATCCAATTTACATGCTCCAAAATTCGCATCCAAATAACTAGTAAATTCAGAAAAGGCTCATCTAGAATAAAATAATTCTACATTTATAATTTTTTTAAAGATATTTAAGTATTCTTTTGACGGCATGCAAATGAGATTCTTTTGGATTTACTTAAAATATGGCACAGATGCAAACACTTAACATGACATCGGGACACGGCTATTGTTAAATGTAATAAATTACCAATTATACCTCTATATAACTTGATGTCTATAGATTTTTCATTAATATCTTTATCAAGTTTGATTGAGGTACTCAAAAGAGTTCTCATGATCTTAGAATTATCCATCCCAAATCTTTTTAGTAACTCTTTAATGTAATTAACTTGATTTATCACAATCCCTTTTTTGAGTTGTTTTATTTGAAAATTAAGAAAAAAAATTTAATTCACTCATCATACTCATTTCAAATTCATTTTGTATAGATGAGGCAAATTTTTCACGTAAAGATTCATTAGTTGCTCCAAAAATAATATCATCTACATAAATTTGAACAATAAGTAAGCCATTATTTTCTTTACTTATAAATAAAGTATAATCCATTTTTCCAATTGAAAATCTATTTTCTAATAAAAATTCTGAAAATCTTTTATATCATGATCTAGGAGCTTATTTCAAAACATATAAGGCTTTTGAAAGTTTGTAAACATGATCTACATATTTCTCATTTTCAAAACCTAGTGGTTGTTCAACATAAACCTCTTTAACAATAAAACAATTTAGAAAGACACTTTTAACATCTATTTAAAATAATTTAAAATTCATATGAGATACAAATGTAAATAATATTCTAATAGCTTCAAGTCTAGCTACAAGAGTAAAAGTCTTTCCATAATCTATTCCTTTATTTTGATTAAAACCTTGAGTTATAAGTCTTGCCTTATTTCTAATTATAGTACCAGATTCATCAAATTTATTTCTAAAGACCCATTTAGTTCTAATAACCATGTGATCACTAGGTTTAGGTATTAGTTCCCAAACTTTATTTCTTTAAATTGATTCAATTCTTTTTGCATAGCTAAAACTCAATTTTCATCATTAATAGCATCACGAATAGTTTTGGACTTAATTTGAAAAATAAAAAATAAGTGTTCACAAATATTTTTCAATTGAATTCTAGTCTTTCTACAATCATTAGAATCACCAATAATTTGTTCCATATGGTGACTAGATTTATACTTCTAAGCTTTTGGTAAATCACTATATAGAGTTTCATCAAGATTTTCTATACTAGGGGGTTTCTTAATTTTTTTCTTTATTATTAATATTTATATTTACCAAATCATCTTCAATATCATCACATATAACTTTATGTAAACATGGATCAATTTCATCAAATGTGACATGGTTAGATTCTTTAACTACATTAGTTCTTTTATTAAAAACTCTATAAACCTTACTTGTATTAGAATAACTCAAAAATATATATTCATCTGATTTTGTATCAAATTTGCCAAGATTATATTTAGTGTTTAAGATAAAACATTTACACCCAAATACTTTAAAATAACCAATCTTAGGTTTTCTATCAAACCAAAGTTCAAAATCAATTTTCTTAAGAATTGCTTTAATAAGAACTTGATTTAAAATATAACAAGCCGTATTAATTGCTTCGGCCTAAAAATTTTAGGTCGCTTGTATTCAATAAGTATAGTTCGAGCCATTTCTTATAAGTTCTATTTTTTCCTTTCAACAACTTTATTTTGTTGTGAAATGTTAGGTGTAGAAAAATTATGTTCATATCCATAAGTATTACAAAGATTTTCAAATTCATGATTTTCAAATTCCCCACCATGATCACTCATAATTTTTGAAATCATATAACTTTTTTCATTTTGAACTCTTTTACAAATTTTAAAAATTGAGAACATACTTTATTCTTATGTGTCAAAAATAATACTTAAGTAAATCTTGAAAAGGCATCATCAACAATTACAAAAGTATAGCATTTTCCACTAAACTAGCAACTTGATAAGGTCCAAATAAATTTAAATGTAAAAGTTGTAAAAGTCTAGATGTAGAAATTACATTTATAGATTTAAAAGAAGTTTTTCTTTATTTTCCCAATTGACAATGAGTACAAATTTTATATTTATCTAACTTGAGTTTAGGTAAATCAATAAATCGTTGTTTTCTTGAAAGTTTAGAAATTATATCTATGCTATAATGACTTAACCTCCTATGCCATAATCAAGAATCATTATATAATACAATTAAGCATTTCACATTTTGTTCAACCAAATTATCAAAATTAATAGTATATATATTTTCATCTCTTAAGACAACAAATATTAGGGTATTATTCTTATTAAAAACCTTGCACGTGTTATCTTAAAAAATAATTTTATAACTTTTATCACATAATTGACTAATACTAAGCAAGTTATGTTTTAAACCATCAACAAATAAAACATTATCAATTATGAGGGAGTTAGGGTTGCCGATTTCTCTAATGCCAATGATCTTACCTTTAGTATTGTTTCCAAAAGTTACGTACCTTCCATCTATTTTTAAAATAGAATTAAACTTTGTGTAATCACCCATCATATGCCTTGAGCATCCACTATCCAAAAACTACTTATTCTTCATTATAGTGCTCTTCATACAAATCTCTTACAAAAATAAAATAGGTTTTGATTTTTAGTACCCAAACTTTCTTTGGTCCAACAATGTTAGCATATGTTCCCTTAGGAACCCAAATAGATGCAATGTTACATTTTTCTTTCCATTTATAATCGTTTGGAACTAAAACATTTTTAGGTCCAACTAACAATTTTCTTTTTAATGAGCAATCACATGCATAATGTCATTTTCCACCACAATAATTACATCTAGTAAAGGAACTAGATTGATGAGAGTTTTTTACAAAATAGTTTTTGTAAAACTTTTATTCTTGACAAGCTTTGTATCCCAATCCGGTTTTATCAAAACTATATTTTTGAATAGCAAGTAATTTATTCAAATTTTCTTTTCCTTGAGTAAATTTAGATAAAACATTTATAAGTTTTTCAACTCTTTTTCTTAATATATTATTTGTTTCATTTTTAGATATAGAAGTAAGTTGAGTTTTCAAACTATCATTTTCATCTTTTAAACTAACATTTTCATTTGAAATATTTGAAAACTTCTTTTTCAAGTCTTTATATTTCTTTTCAAGATTTGTTAATTCATTTTGTAATTCATCATATGCATACAATAGCTCATCATAAGATAAAGTAGAAGTGCTAGAAGTAGAAGAAGATGAGCTTACCTCATTATCACTTTCTCTAGTAGTCATGAAACATAAGTTAGTAATGTCACTTTCACTTGATTCTTTTACCGAATTACTTTCATCACTCAGATCTCAAGTGGTGGCTTTCATGGCATCTTTTCCCTTTTGCTTTTTCTTTAAGAGAGGATATTCCAGTTTGATATGTCCACGCTTCTTACATTCATAACATATAGTATTTCTCTTAAAGAATCTTCTTTTGATCACATCTCCTTTGTCTCCTTTCAAATTTCTTGTTTTTAAGTAGCTTAGTGAATCTTTTTGTAAGATGTGCAATTTTATTGTCATTATCTGCTTCACTATCATTAGAGTTTTCTTTTATGGTGGATTTTAGAGCAATACTCCTCCTTCTTTTTGGCTCTTCCTCATTTTCATTTTTTTGAGTCGTTTCATAGGACATTAGTGACCCTAGAAGCTCTTCAGTTGAAACTTTCGAAAGATCTTTTGCTTCTTGTATTGCCATCACCTTTGGAGCCCAACTCTTCGATAAAATCCTAAGAATTTTCTTGACAAGAATTTCATCTTTAAAACTTTTACCAAGAGAAATTATACTATTAATAATATCGGTAAAATGAATATATATTTCTTTAATAGATTCACTTAGTTTCATCATAAAGAGTTCATATTCATATTTAAGCATATTTAGTTTTGTGTCCTTAACCTCACTTATACCTTCATGTATAGTTTCTAATGTTCTTCAAATACTTTGTGCAGTTTTGCAAGTAGAAACTCTATTAAATTCATCTATATCTAGAACACAAAATAATGTGTTCATGACTTTTGCATTAGTTGTAAATTTTTTTTTTTTTTTTTTTTTTTTATCATTTTCACCCTAATCCATTTTATTTTTAGCAATGAGTACATTATCTTTAACTACTATGGGAGTGTTGTATCTTTCTTCAATAATATTCCAAATATCATACTCCATTTGTTGAAGATAAATAGTCATCCTAATTTTTCAATAATCATAGTCACTACCATTAAAGAAAGGTAATTTAGCAATAGATTGACCTTCTATAACTGCATGCACACCAATGTTTGCCATAATATGTGATCTTACTCTAAAGACTTGTTAAGGTCAAAATTTAGAATCTAGCTCTAATACCAATTGTTGTTCCAAAAGACAACCTAAGAAGGGGGTGAATTGGATTTTTATCGCGAAAGCTAAAAGTGTGAAAAATTAAAAATAATAATAAAAATATTGAATCAAATAAACTTATATAATTTACCCAACAAAAAATATAAAATAATTTTAAGTAAAGTAAAGAGAGTAGGGTTAGGAGATGCAAACTCTTTTATAGTGGTTAGACTTGCTATCCCAGTTTACGTCCATTCTCTCGAGCTCCAACCAGCTGAGGTTTCACTAAATTCCTTGCATTTGACAGAGGCAAGAAATCCGGAATATAAATAAAGTCCCTTGCACTTGGCGGAGACAAAAAATTCTGATTACAAACTCTTTGATTTGGTGAGTTTTAAACACCAATACAAATGGTAATGAAGATGAAGTAGATATGTAACAATTCTTCTTAAGTAGGATTAGTTACCACTCATATACAAAAATAATCTCACTTCAAAGAGATACTCTCAAGAGTAAAATAATTTGCTCTATACATTCTTTGATTTAGTAATAAATAATGTAGCATAAAGAATTTTAGAGAGAGATTGATGAGACTTTGACAGGTTATTGTTGTGCTTCTCCCTTGAATCTATGCTTCTTTTATAGGCAAAAACACCAAAGAGATGTTAGCCTTTGTGGAAGACAAAACATTTGTTAATAGCAACTGTACATATGTTCATTTCAAAATTTCAAATAAAATGACTTCAAATGTTCAAACTTTCAATGGCATGCCAAACTATAAAATTGCTTTTAACAAAAGTTGTTGGCCAAGTTCAAAATTGTCTAAAAATTTGAATTTGTCGTCAAAAATAACGAATTATATATTTTTGAAAAGCTTATAATGTCTACTTTCATTTAAAATTAGATTTTTTATATTTTGAGATATTATAAAAATACTATAGTATACTCATTTTGTTTACTGACAGTATGACTCAGTAAAATGGTCCATTTTGAAAAATTATATCTATCAATCTATTAATGTAAAGTGTGCATATTATATATACATTTAAAGCTCAGCATGTCTATTTTATAAATAAATTAATTTAGAATTTTATTTATATCATAAGTTATATTTTATTATTTACAACTAATATGATACAGATTTCAATATTGACTTTTTCAGAAAACAATATATGAAATTAAATAAAAAAACTGCTTTGATATAGAAAAGTATATGAGATAAATTATACATTAAAATAAAGGTATTTGAGTATAGTTTCAGATAAAATTAATCTTGCTATTTTTGAAATTTTATATAATAAGATATGATCTATTTACTACATACATATTTAATTTGACAATTTCATTTTGTGGCACATGTAGTGTATGTATCTCTAATTAATAAACTCAATAATATAATTTATCCATGTTATCCATTATATAAATATATATATATATAATAATTTTAAATTTTTTGTCATTATCAAAATAAATATGAAATCTTGAGGCTAACAAATTTGATTTATAGTAAAATAAAAGGAAGTGAACACCTTTATCTTTGTTTTCAGTGTAAGTATTAGAAGTATGACAGTTCGGCTTCTTATACCCTTTAGTCTTGCAAAACCAATATTTTAATTTTTTTTCTTTTGAAAATCACGTTTTGGACCATGGGCTTTGTGAGATGAACCATAATTTTTATTGTTAACACCTTTTTTTTTCCAAAATTTATTTCCATTTTCTTAGAAAGTTATTTATGGTTAGGCTAAGAAAATAAATTGACATTTTCAGGTACTTATGGTATAAACTTTCCTCCTCCAAAGCACAGATAGAAATTAGGGTATCCAAGTCCCACTACTCCTTTTTGATAGTGCAAGAAGTTTTTAGGGTATCAAATTTAGAGGGTAAGGAAGTCAAGACACGTTGAATGAGGAAGGTATTAGGTAGGGACATTTGAAATCACTGAGTTTATTGGCTATGGTTACCATTTTCAAGATATGTTGTCAAACATCACCAACTTTATCATATGTCATATGAATAAGATTTTTCATCAATTGACCTGCTTCAACTTTACTAGATATTGCATAACTATTTACAATAAATTCAAAGCAAGTTTTAGCATTCATAGAATTTGGTACTGACTTTACAACCACTTTATCAATGGATCTCTTAATGAACATTAAGGTCTTGCGATTGATCTTTTTCCATTCATCATAGCGTGCTTTCTATTCTTTAATGCTCTTATAAGTCAGAATAGGTTTATCGTCCTTAATTGCTCCTTCAAGGTTTATTATGGTAAGTGCTAGTTCAATGTCCTCCTTCTATCTCTTATAGTTATTCCCAATTAGAATTTCAATTTGATTCACATTGTTATTGAGGGAGAAAGTCTTTGGAATTGAAAATAATAAGAAAATCATTAGTAATATGTGCAATCAACAATAACAAGCATACGGAGAAGAGAAACATATAACACAAACTCTCTTGTGTATATACTAAACAACAATTACAAAGAAAACTAACACCTATAGGCAAAAGGATTCTTAATGTTAAAAACATCTCAAAAATACATGTTAATTCAAATTAATTAATGAGCTGATTATTTGTGGATATATTAAAATATCAATCAATTCAAATGACATAGCATCCCAATTAGTTAACTGGTAATCTTCTCAATCTTGCAAATGAACTACTGTATTGATTTACATTTACTCAATTGACAAAGTTACAAAACAAGGATAAACAAGTATACAAACTAACATTCTCTAGTTTGTTCACAATTCTCTCAAATATACCATAAGAATATAAAATATTTTTAAAACCAATATTGACTTCTTTAGCACACTTTTCAAACAATAACATATGCATATTGAGGTATTATCATGCAAATTGAGATAATAATATGCATATAGAATCATTAGCATGCAAATTGAAGTAATAATATGCATGTTAGGACATTAGTGTGCAAATCAAGGCAATAAAAAAGGTCACCTAATAAGGGTCTCTAAAATAAATAAATAAAATAAAATCAACCTTCCCTCACTTTTTTATAAATTAATTAATTAATTTAGACATGATTTTATTTTATTTTTTAATTCAAAATGGATCAATTTGACCCATGGACAAGGGTCAAATCGAACCAAAGAAGTCAATAGGGCCGCGGGTCAAACCAGTCCAAAACTTAACAAGGTTATAGGTCAGTTTGGGTCGAAAATAACCCAGAACTGACCTACGTGCCTCTTTTTTTTCCCCCCCCCCCCTCATTTCCCTGTTCATCTCCTTCTTCCTTTCAAAACCTTAACTGCCATTGCCAACCAGTGTTGCCCTAGCCGCCATCAAACCATCTAGACAGCCAACCGCCGACATCTCGCCTAGAATACCACCGACATCTCCTCATCGAGGGCCAATCATGGTCAATTTCCAAGTTTTGAAACTAGAGGTTGACTTACCTGACTTGTAAGATTCTTGATTTGTGCAAATATGCAATATACATATATACATACACACACAGAGAATGAATCCAACAACAAATCGTGCAATTAACATACAAATGTTTGCAATAATCACATATTTCACATAATAGGGATCAATCAAGTGCAAACATTGGTGAAATTTGTTTTATTTTTTCCCTCAATTGAAGTAAAAACTAACTGTGCACATATAGTATACATATCTATATATGAACCGTGTGTATGTATATATGTTTGCAAGTAAAACTTAACACATAATAGGAATAAACCAATTGAGCACGGAAAACATTAATTCAAAAGCCTTTAGCTTTGACTTCCATACTGGTTAATTGGGAAGAAAAAAATTTGCCGATCTGCAAATCATAGTGGGCTTCGGCTATGAACAGTGGCCAAACACATTTTATTTTATTTTTTTGATTAATTGAAAACCCCATTACTTTTGTATATGATAAGATTTTCTCATGAATAACGAGAAATTAACAACACAAATCATGTACAAAGTGATCAAATTTAGGATTCTAAATCTAGTATGAACTAGCTCTAAAGAATACAAATCATATACAAAGTGATAAAATTTAGGATTCTAAATCTAACATAAACTGGTTCTCATAACACATGTAAAATTTATAGAATTTTTTATATTAGAATAAGAACACTTAATAATACATAAAATAAGAAAATATACCTTCAAAGCCATTCTTTATTGACTAACCAAATAGAATAAATGATTGTGCAATCTAATACTATACGAGCACAATCTTCCATATCAACTTTACTTCTCGCAACTGGTATCTCAGTAAAACAATGGATAGTTAGAAGTTGATATAGAATAGAGTGAGGATTATGCATTATTTACAGAAGAGTGATCTAAGTTTTATCTATTACAAAATTTTAAGTCACTTTGTGTCTAGCACACTCATTAACCAGACCTAAGCTCAAAACTAAGGTGACTCCCAACTTATCAAATCACTTAATTTAAAATGTATTTCAGGGAAATTAGACCATCTATTTAATCAATTTTTATCAATTACTAAAAATCAATTTTTATTAATTACTAAAAATTAATCAATAATAACCCAAATATTAGAAAATTCTAACATGCACTACAAGATTTGGTGCATTAGTTGGTTAAACTAGTTATTTTTCTGGAGAATTTAGAAATCATGGAATATGGTTTAGAAATGTGCTTATCTCAATTATAGATGGGAGGTTGAACTAACAAGATACAAATCTTCTCACCCACCAAGCCCTGAACTTCATCCTTGAACTATAAAAACCCAGGTACACAAAAATCGCTGCATCACGAAATTCATAGCTTTCTCAGTAGAAGTTGTCTTTGTTCTCCAAACATGGGCTATACCAAGTTCCCATACTTCCTCCTACCCCTGCTGTTCATCATCTTGGCATCAATGAGTGCAATTATTGTAAAACCCCACATATATATAAGAAAAGGGGAAATGATCCGAACGTCCGTAACGTTTGGATCCGAAATTAATTCATTAAACCTTTACCAAGTTTTGAACGTTTGCAATTAAAATGTTATTATAAGATGGATTGATTGTTAAAGATCTACAAAAGCCCTAAGTTGATTTCGAAAACAAGTTGCAAAAACTTTGAAATTTTGAGAGTTTCAGTTCGATCTGTCCGTTTGCCAAAATCCAAGCTTTTGGAGCCTAAATCTTTAGAATTAAGCTGATTAATCTGTCGATTGGCTTCGCCTAGTGATTTCGAGCTTTGTAGGAGGACCAATTACAAGAAATTGAGGTAAATTTCCAATTTATCTGTTTCAGGTGCCTAGTTTTTTTTTTTTTGGGTTGAGAAGAAACAACCCAAATGATTCAGGTTGGCCCGGTTTAATGGGATCCAGGTTGGGCTTTTAATTATGTGGTTTGGGTTGGCCCATACGATTCTGGGCCGAATAGAAATATAGCAAGTCTGGGCCATGGCCAGTGGGCTAGGCCCAGACCAAAAAGGATTTAACAGGAAAAAAATTTGCTAGAAATTAGAAAAATGACTGGCTCAAGGGTTTTTGACTGGTTCTTGGCCGGTTCAAGGTACCATTGGGAAGGAAATTAAATGCTTTACCCAATTCACGGCCAGTTCAAGTGTAAACTAGCCGGTTCAAGGGTGAACTGACTGGTCTAATGTTAAAGAAATTAAGAAAAAAATAATAAAGCCATCGGTGCAACTTATTCAAGGTCGGTTTAGGGTAAATCTTGGCTTGTTTGGTGGTTTTAAGTCTGGTTAAGGACTTTTATGGCCGGTTCAGTGTATTTCAAGGTCAGTTCAGTGGGTTTAACACCGGTTCAAAGGATTTTATGCTCGATTTGATGGATTTAAAGCCCGTTCAATGGGTTTTGTGACCAGTTCAATAGTTTTATCACTGGTTTAGTGGGTTTCATGTTCGGTTTAGTGTGTTTGGGTTCGCTCTAGTGTTGTTTTGACTTGTTCATGGTCGGTTCAACCTTCTAGCGATCGGTTCAAGACCAGTTTAGTATTTTAATGATTGGTTTAAAAGACAAATAGACCGGTTTATTGTTTATGAGCATGGTTCAAAACTTTAATACGTGAAATGTGGTTTATTTGATCAGTTCGAGACTTTAAAATTCCCGAAAGGGGCAAAACACGAAAATCTAAGAGTATAGCAGGGTATTGGAGGGGGAATTTAATTCTAAATTAATTATGAGTCATATGAAATCCTAAAAGAAAGATTTTGTCACTTTTAGATTGATTGTTCGATTCTCATAAAGTTGTGTTGTTAAAGCTCGGCTTTCGTGACTCTCTAGTTTCTGTAAGTAAGAATACGTAGTTATATGGTTTATTACCTTTTGTATTTGTTAAATGGTGAGTTTTGCATAAATTGTTTATAAATTCAGTTATTTAAATTTGGAATTTTATATGTTACAAAAGCTTATAAGGGATGTATATGGAATTTTCTAAATTGTTTGAAAAAATTTCCTGAATTGTCGATTCTGATTATAGCTATGTTGCAACATTGAAATCTTGTAAACTGATGCCTGTTTCTTGATTATGGTAGACCACAAGATTGCCATCTTATTATATGTGTTACGGCAGACCACAGGGTTGCTGCAACACCCAACTTTTGTTGCAGGCCCTCAATTGTAAGAAATAAAAATTGGTGGGTCTCATTGTGAAAAAAGCAAAGATGGGGGAGCCAAGTGTTAAAAGAAGAAGAAGAAGAAGAAGGATCAGGAGACCCAGCCCCCTTTCCATTCTTACCCCTTTTTCTTTATCTCTTTCTTCCTCCATTTTCCTCTTCTCCCTACTTAGCTGATCGCTGCCCAACTCCCTTCATCGCCACCCAACCTCTGCCGTACACCCCTTACTGCTCACTTTCACTGCAGGTGGGTTTCTCGCATTCTTTCTCTTCTCCCATTCTCTCCCATTCTCTTATCTTCCCTCGTGATTTGCCACCTGATCTCCGTCATAATCGATTGGCTAGCCCCCGTGAGCCAAACCAGCCACACGCCGCCAGTACCACTGTCGATCTGCTCCCCTCTGTGTGAGAATCAGTTGCCCATTTCTTGTTTTTCCTTCCATGGGGTTAGTCTCTCTCTTTCTCTTTCTCTTTATTTATATGAAAATAGGAGTATAGGTTTGTATATATACGAGTACATACATGTGTTCATGTGTGTGTTGAGTAACAAGAGAGAGACGAGTCAAAGGGGTTCTGTTGCATGTGAGTAGTTTGCAAAATTTGTAGATATCTTTCGCCCCTGCCTTGGCTCGTCGATTGGAGGGCCTCCATGTAGATAAGAGAGAAAGAGAATGTGTGTGTACCCTTTTGCCTTTGCTAAGGGCTCATGTGAAATGAGAGTTAAGGGAGGTTGTATGGTTGTGTTGGATGTAGATAAGGGGTTTAGTTGGGAGTCTTGAGAGGTGTTATAAAGGTCTCTAAATCATGCTTAATTGATTGTAAACGTCTCTTGACATGGTTACTGATATTAAACGTCATGTGGTGATTAGAAGCTTGATTTCATCATTGTCATCCTTACTGTGAATAGTAATACCTATTCTCAATATGTGTTTTTCTAAATGCTTTTCTTGTGATAAATATGTTTATTAACTTTAAATATCTCATTATGTTCCATGAGTTCAAATGAGAATTGTGCATTCCAAAATGGTTTGTTGAAATCATGTGATATGTTTTGATTTTCTAAATGATGACAAATAGGGACAAGTATCTTGAAAATTATGTTTGTGATCTTCGAATTTTAGTGGATTTTTAATTATGTTTGAAAATTGCTGTCTTTATTTCATCTGTATTTCAAGAATTTGATAAGTGTGTTTTGTTAAATTCTGATAAAAGGGAACCAGTTACATGATATGCTCTGCATCTATGTACTGGGAGATTTCGATACCCTCAGCTAGTAGGGTATTACTAGCCTTGGTGCACCTTGACCCCAGCTGGCAGGGGTAATGATACTAGCCCGTTGTGTTTGGCCCACACGTATGGTTCAATTCTGTTATTGCGCGCTTATCGTGATTCTGATTTGATTGGAGGCCTTCGAGCCCATTTCTATAATATTCATACTCCCATGCTATTATCGTACTTTATGATGGATTTTGATATATATGAGGTTCCTAAATACGATTTTATTTCAAATATCTTGATTTGCTTAAAAAATGGATTTTTGAATGTTTTAACTCGATACTTGTCCCGCCATGTTGAGGATAAGTATTATTACTCACTGAGTTTTATGACTCATCCTTTTATTTCTCCCTCTTCAGGTTTAGTTTCGTCTACTCATTAGAAAAGTTTCATAATTGGTGAGCCCCATGTTTAAATGTGTTTGGGCATATTTCTTTCATTATTATTGTACTATCTTCATTATGGTAGTTTAGAGTAAGTGAATCAATAGAGTTGCTCTATTTGTCTATGGGCTGGATCTTATTTCTGTTACGTTGCTCTACTTATACTTGTAGTATAGTTGCATCATTTCTGCTTAGTTTTTCTACAGTAAAATGTCATCAAGTTTATATTAGTGATTTGAAATGTACTTGTACAAAATATATATACATATATATACATATATATAAATTGCCTGAGGTTTGCTGTTAGCTTATATTATCTTCGTTAGCATTTGGAAATGTCCAACTTTCAGGGGAGACTCTACCGAAATTTTTGGAAAAATCCCACACTTAGAATTCTTTTAGTAGTGACTCGTAAGGCTAACTAGGGTGGTTAGGTTTACCCTAGTGCTGGTCACGTGCCCTCTAATTTGGGTTGTGACAGTTGCCATCCTGTTATATATGTTATGGCAGACCACGAGTTTGCTGTCCTATTATATAAGCTATGGCAATCCACGCGATTGCCATCCTGTTTCCGTTCAGTTATCTGTTTTGAATGTTCTAATTTATATACGTGACAATTTATGTTTTGATAATAATTGTATTAAATATATGTTCCTTGTGTATGTAAATACGTGTTACTATTCACTGCGTCGTTGACTCATTCTTTAATTTTTCCAAACTCAGGTTTTGCATTTTCGACGAATCCTGCTGCATGAGAAGAGTCTGTTGAACCCAATCCCTTGATTTTAGACTGAAGCAGTTGGTCTTTGTTTCCTTTCTAGCTCGATGTAACTTTTTAGTTCTTAGTAGCTTTACGATCACAGACGGGCTTTTTAGATGTTGATAAGTTTATTGGTTTTTGAATATTTTTATCAGACTTTGGTTATTGTAATAAGTTAAATTTATTTTGTTTTGTTATAATTTTGATCATGTGAGGTTTGCGGAGTTGATATTATCCTAACCTTAATGCCAGTCACAGATCCGACTTTCTGGGTTGTGACAAATATAGTGCCTACTAAGGGTCGCCACCTACTAGAAATAACCTTGCACGAGCTCCCTAAACCTGAACTTCCGTCATTGCCAAATCATCTTCCAACTTTGCCCAAGCCTGAGCTTCCAAAGTTGCCAAAGCCAGAACTTCCCCTTGCCCTAGAACTTCCAAAATCGGAGTTGCCAACTTTTCCTGAAGTGCCTAAATTGCCAATCTCATCTCATTCGAACACTCCTTGAAGCTTGAAGCTGCTTTCTTTAAATATATGATTATTAGTTTACTTTAAGTCTGTACTTTCATGTCCTGTTAGGCATTCCAGGGTGTTTGATTTGGTTAATAATTGGTTCTTGTAATTTCTGATTTGTTTTTATTACCTTGTTATGGATTCAACTGGATATGGATGAGCCTTGTATATAGGGATGTAAATGGATTCAGATTTTACGGGTACCCGAACCATTTACCCAACTCGGATTCGGATTCGGTCATTACAATTCAGTTTCTGGGTCGGGTTCGGTTACATGTTATTATATTTTTTCGAGTTCGGGTTCGGATATGATTTTTATGTAATAATATCCAAATACCCGAATACCCATATATCCGTATTTATATAACCGTATGCCTATATCCAATTACCTGCATTATATACCCGAATTTCATACATATATACATATATATATTTATATATATACATATATATATAAATATATATACACATATTTATGTATAACATTCTAAAATATTTTTCTTATATAAGCATTATAATTCATGAGATATATACTATTGGAAATTCAAAGATTTTTGAAATATTATAAAAACATATTTTACAAAAAAAGAAAGAATTTAACTATTTATATAAAAATATGTAATCATTAAATTGAAAAGGAACATGTAATAAATTTAAATTACAATGGTAAAACTAAACTTTGATAATTATACAATTCAAATTTAATAATTATTTTATTAAATATTTGACAAACAATAAAATAGTTTTGAAGTAGTACAAAACATAATTTATATGTATTTACCACACACTAATAGTATGATGATCAAATTATTATTCAATTTTGACATCTAAAATAAATATTAAACAAAACAAAAAATATCATTATTAATAAAACTATAATTTAAACTAATAAAATTTAAATTATAATAAAATATATTACTAAAATTATATTAAATTAATTCAAATCAATTTAGAAAATGTTTAAAGTTTTTTTATTGATATAGAGCAAAACACATAGTGGTTAAAATAATAGAAATTTGTAATAATGATTTATTATTCTCTTTAGTAGCTATAAAATAGAGGCGGAAAATAATTTCTAAAAGATGATAATTGAAAATATGAATTGTCTTGCTACTTTATTTAATTTGAAAGTCTTATATTTTTAATATTCTCTACTTACTATGTACAATTAAATTGTGTTATGCAAATTGAAATTCTTTATTTCAAAGATAATTGTGAATGAAAAAATATGGAAACAATATACACCTATTATCCTTTGATAGGTAAATGTTTATATGGCTAATTTCTCCAATTCAATCTCTCGTGTTTATGATCATTAGTGTAAAATAGTAATTATAAATTGAAAAAAATAGATTAAATAAAAAAATATTAAATGTGAGAGTAAATTGGAGGATGACTAATGTAAATGAAAAAAAAATCCAAATAAACAAAAAAATAATAAATTCAAATCAATTAAAAAAAAGTAGATCACACACACACACACACACACACAATGTATATATGTTGAGAAATTCTTGAACAAGTAGGAAATAGAGCTTTCCGTAATTCTATTATTTGCTTTGTTTTCTTTTCCTTCCATTTTAGTAAAAAAATACTAGTAATTTAACATTTTGAAAATAAATTTTTTGAAATCCAATTTCTATCAAATCCTATCAGTTTTGATAGGATTGTATGAGATTTTAATAAGTTAAGTAAAATTCCATCAAATTTCATAAAATCTAAATCCAGTTTTTTTATTTTTTTAAATCCGAATGTTAAAAATAGAAATTTGAAATTCAAATCTTATCAAATTTCATTAAATGCTAAGTTGTCAAAAATAAAGATCATAGTTTTATATATAATAAAACAGACAATATTTTTTAACAATACTTCTTAATATTTTAAAAGTAAATATTTGATAATTTTAAAATTTTTAAATGTACTTTTAAAAGTTTTTTCCCTAAACAGTAATAACTTTTATTTTTTTTCTCATTGCAATTAATGAATTAAAATTATCTATTTTTGTTAAACAATTATCTTTTCTTAACTTTTAAAATTTTGAAAAAAATTGTAATTCTTTTGGAATCTCTCTAATTTCTGTGATTATGTTATATATTAAATTATTTACTAAATGGATATGAATATGGGTAACTGGTATTAAAATGGATATGGATTTAGGTATGAGTAAATTGTATTTAAATAGATATAGATATAGATATAGATATAGATAAATAATATTTAAATGGATATAGATATGGGTAAATAATTCTTTACCCATTTGGATATAAGTATAGATATGGATATTAAATTTTTATCCGGATATGGATATGGATACGGGTATTTCAATATCTCACCCGAACCTGATCCATTTACATTCCTACTCGTATACTTGTGCTGTCCCTTACAAAGTTATACTCTATACAATTAAAAGGTTTCTTGAATCATGAGTAATTAAGTTTGTATATTTTGCTGCTTCAAAAAGAATCACCTTTCTCTTTGTATTTTTTCTTTTTTCTGTTTTTCTTTTAGTCCTATTTAATTAAATTATGTCCATTCATAATTCGAGCTCTAAACAATGAGAAAAATTTACAAAAACAAAAAGAAATCTTTAAAATTTTAATCTCAGATTATCTTTTCTTGCAATGCCATCACTTAGGAAGGCTAAAAATAAACATCAAACTTGAATGCTGTAAAAGATGATAAAAAGAAGCATTAAGTGAAAACATACGAGTGTAAAAAGTTGCTTATTTGACTTGTATCTTCTTGTTTTTTGGTGAGTATAATGGATGAAAATTAATAAATTATCCATCAGATTATGTTCCCCCCAAAAAGCGCAAGAAGCTTATAAGTGATCTCTCGAGCACGCCATGAAGCACCCTAAAATTCACTGCCTCGTCAATTTATTGAGTGCATTATCAAATTCCAAGCTAAAACAAATGAAATCAGCTCCAAGTTGGGACCATTAGTAGGTACAACGGCCGAATTGAATGGTTGGATAGTAGGGGTGATCACGGCTCTGTTTTTTTTAAATTTTTTATAAAATTATATCATACTAATTATTTTAATATTAAAATTAAAATTATATTTTTTTGATATTGATATCATCACTTTAGTTTTATTTAGTTTTGGTATGGTCCGGTACAATTTTTACAGTTTTTTAATTATATTAAAACATTTAAGTAAACTAATTAAATTTTTATAAAATCACACAAAAAAAGTTCTTTCAACATATAACTAACACGAAAAAAATCAAATTATTTCAAAATTATATAATATTAATAATTTTCTACATTTATAGATTTAATTTTAAAACTTTCATTAATAACCATCTATAACTTTATACTCTTGATCTCATGATACATTATAAACAAATTAAAAATCTTTTGAAAACTAATGAAAAAGTCAATTTTATTTAATTAAATTTGACACAAAATTTTTAATCAATTTAATTAAAAATCTACCATCATTAGGGGTTTAATTAACTTATATATAATATAAATACTTTAATTAATAATTAATAATTTAGTTATTTAGAAGATTAATAATTTTATATAATATAAATAATTTAATAAATTATTATATAGAATAATATTGGTATAGTATATTTTAAATATTTAATTTTATATTTCTTTAAATATGTATTCATTATTTTACACTTATTTTTTTGTTGATAGTTAAGATATAAGATTCAATAATTTTCATTTAGAAATTTGAAGTTCAATTCTCAAGTATTTATATTTATTTGGCAATGGTAATTTTTTTAATTTTAGTTTTTTGTTGAAAAAAGGTCTAATGCTTAATTCAAATTTCTTTATATGTAATTTTTTCATTAATCTTTTTAGAATTATTTTTAGATTTGTTAAATGAAATTTTTTTACTTATTGTATAATGAAAAAGTGTATTTAATCTTTTTTTTTTTAGTTAGGACTTCCTTTGTATTAGATAATTTATGAAATCTAAATTAACTGATAAATTGTTAAGTGATTCACTGTATTATAAAATAAATTTGACAAAAAAATTAAAAAGTGCATGACACTATTCTCTAATAGATATATAAAAGTTAAGAAATTAGTTGAAAGAGTATGAGATATATATTAGAATTCTTTTTACACTTTAATCCTTAATATTTACACTTTTTTCATACAAGTCTATAACCTTTTAATTTCTTTAATTTACTATTGAATTATCTTTAATATTTAAAAATTTAATTATTTTATATATGATATAAATAATTTAATAAATCATTATATACAATATTCGGTTCGATACAGGTTTTTGTTGATTTTAAATTTATAAAATCAAAATCATGTTAAAATATTTTGGTGTGGTATTACCAAAACTTATTTTAAAAAAAACATAATTCTTTGTACGACATGACTAGGTATGACTCAGTTTGGCACGCTTTTAACGACCATGAGCACTTTATTGGATAGATAGACTCCAACATATGCAAGCCAACAAACTCAGCACGATATACATAACAACGGGTTAGTGGGTTGGACTGAAAACTTCCTTGCCCATGTCTGGGTTGGATTTATCGTGGGTGTAGGCTGGGAGCCAAACTTCCCAGCTCCTAAAGAACATGATGGACCTAAGTTGTGGTCCCATCATAAGTATGGTTAGGTCAATTGCATGGTTAACTTTGGGATGTTAAGGGATAATAGTTTCCGGTAAATATGTAGAATTATAAATTTATTTATCGATTGTTTATTAGAAATAAAAGAGTTATGTTATTTATCTAACTGGTGAGCTATTTTTAAGGGTTCTTCTACTGGTTAACAGAAAGTATAGGTTACTCTCTCTGTTTGGAAGCTATCTACAATGCGGTCCACAACTATTTATGCAGTTCGAAGAGTACAATTCTGTAACATAAGGGATTTGTGACTTTCTATGACGTTGGATTTGGCTTTAGGATAATGTATTACTTTTGCTATTATATTATGTAACAGTATGTAGTTGTGTACACTGTACAAGAGAGCACCTAACAATTGGTTGAACTGTTTCAAGAAAACTAATTGGTTTCGTCATGTATAGCGGACACGGAAGGAATATAGAATGTCTGCATTTTGGTTGTGGATTGAAATTTAAGGTATATTTCACAAGATTTTTATTGCTTGTGAAAACATTAGCCAATCAAAATTTACATTTGAACCTATCTACAACATCAAAGATAAATTTCAACTTATTAATTACAGCATAAAAGATGTAAGCTGTTAATATTTTCGAGTATGATCCAAGATTTGTAAAATGGATCTTCTGCAATAGAAACCTCCATATCTGATTTGCTGCCCATAAAGAATTCATGGTTTGATGAATAAATCAATATTTATTTTCTGGAGAGAATAGAAAATCAAGGACTACGCTTCTCTTGAAAGACCACGCAATCTTGGTTCCTGAACAGGTGAGATGTTGAGCTAACAAGACATATCTTCTCACAAACCCAACTCTGAACTTTCCCTCTCCCCTCTTCTGCACTATAAAAAGCATCACACATGAGAACTCCTGCTTCACTGACTATTCGTATTCCTTTTAGAAGTAGTTTATTTTCCAAATATGGCTTATACCAAGTTCCCATCCTTCCTTCTGCCATTGCTTCTCATCACCTTGGCATCCATGAGTGCCAACACATTGTCTGCTGAGGCTCGCCGCCTTCTGGAGATAACCCTGCCTGAGCTGCCCAAGCCTGAATTCCCATCACTGCCTGATCATTTTCCAAGCCTGCCCAAGCCCGAGTTGCCAGAGCTGCCAAAACCAGAACTTCCTCACATCCCAGAGATTCCAAAACCAGAGTTGCCAACTTTTCCTGAAGTGGAAGTGCCTAAATTTCCTGGATTGCCTGAATTGCCCATCCCATCTCACTCAACCACTCCTTGAAGCTTGAAGCTTGAAGCTGCTTTCCTCCTGATTATTTATTTACTGTATAAGTCTGAGCTTTCATTCTAGGGGGTGTTATATATTTGGCATTCGAGGGTGTTTGATTTGCGTAGTAGGGCTTAATTTATCATACTTCCCCTGGAAGTACCTAGTTGAGTCTTATTTGTGCTATGCATCATGTTTTAAAGTTACTATTACTGCCATTGGAGGTATCTTGAGTCATTTGTGCTTGTTGATTTTGTATTTATGTTTTCTCCCCTTCATTCCTGTTTCACATACATATATGCCAAGAATTGGACAATAAGATGAAAATCTAGAAAGGAAAGGAAGACATCTTCCAACTCATAAGTTCGGATAATTGTTTGAAAAGCTGGTGATTAATAAGCATCAATCTTGAATGCTAAAAAAAGGGATAGACAGAAGGGTCAACTAAGGCCCGTGCTTGAGGTTGAAGTAAAACTTCCAACAAATTGCTGCATGAGGGTAGGGGTAATGAGAAAAGATTTTATTTTTCTATTTTTTTGGCACTGTTAACAGGGCTTGGTCAATGTCAATACGCTTGTGGTAGGGTGGTTTTTGCTATGAAAATAATGTAATGGTGGAAATTCAAATTACCCATCAAATTATTTTCCCTCCAAAAAGAACAGAAGGTTATAACTGATCTGAAGCATGCTGTGGTGCTCCCTATACGTCAACCGCTTTGCCAAGATCTTAAATGGATTATCAAAACTGCACCTAAATAAAGAAAATTGGATAATCAGATCCAAGTTTGGGAACATTAATAGCTATAGAAGTCGTGAATGGATGGAAATAGAGTAGTCTGTACAGATCATACCATATCCAAGTCAATAAACCTTAACGCAACCTACAGAACTGACGGACTACAAAGGAGGTTGTGTTCTCTTCAAAAGAAAAAGAAGAAAAGAAAAGAGACTAGATTTCTTTGTTTTTTTCTCCTTGTGTTTGCCAGAAAAACAAAAGGGGTTATTTTGTCTGTTTAAGAACCCATTTGCAGTTTGGTGACTACCAACATATTATTTGCTCATACAGCTTGAACAGTTAAATATTCTAATCTATGGGATGTTTCAGATTCTATGGAGTAAAATTTGGCTTTTGAATAAGTTAGCTATATATGCAATTTCATTATGACTGGTACTCAGCTGTGAATAAGAAGTAACCAAACAATTGTTTGATCCATATTGGGGGAAAAAATTGGTTAAGTCCTTTCTGGATTGTGGAATTGAAATTCATTTTTTTTTATATATTTTTAGTTCCGTGATATTATGAAAGACATGCATGGATAAATTTACTTCTCTAACTTGCTTTGATTTAAAACTGAGCATTATTCTCCCTTGGCATGGGCAGCAGGGTCGGGTGCATAAGTATGTGAAATTAGGTATTTTTCTAGAGAGTTCAGAAATCATGGACTACGGTTCTAAAAAATGTGCCTATGTCATACACAGATGAGAGGTTGAACTAACAAGGTACTTATCTTCTCACATACCAAGCCCCTAAACTTCGCCCTTCTCTGTTGGACTCGCGGTGCTCTTTGAGGTTACTCATAGCTCCTTTATTTATAGGCGAGGAGCACCTTGCACCGTCCACCCACCATCTGCATTTGTCAACAAAGGCTGCTTGTGTGCAGCACTTCAATCTTTCATTTCAATTTGCAGTAGCCATTACAACTGCACAAATTGATTTCATCAACAAAAAGCCAAAAGGCTTTATTTTGGTCGCACAAGCAAATTGAGCTGGATTCACTTGTTGTATTTACTTTGTTAAGGAGCTGGACCCCACAAATCTCCCCCTCCAGACCCGTGCTTCCTGGAGGAAATCACTCTCCTCTGCTAGGGTGGGCTATTCCCTTTGCAATTGCTTCTTCTACTCCTCAACCTCATGGACTGTGTCCATTCTAGAACTAACGCCCTTGGTCCTAGTCACCTTGTGCCTAACATTCCCCTTGGCCAATGCACCCCTGGCCAATATTGGCACACCAGTCTGGAGACTGTCGGTCACCCCAAACTCTTTCGTAGCCATTAGCACACTGCCTTTGGCCTACTACTCGTTGCGAGCTTCCAAGGGTCTCCTACTCTTATCCGTAACTCAGTCCCTAGCCTTGCTCCTGACTGGTGACTCCTTGAGCAGAACTTATTGTCAACCCTTGGTTTGCCTAACTTCGAGGCTCCCCTAACTGATGGCATCCTTGCTTCCTCTTGCTGGCTTTCTTCTGAAGTCAATGCCAACTCCTTGGACTAAGCAGCACCAAAATTACTTCTGCTCGGTCCTTCTCCTTGGAAACTAAGTCTTTTAACTCGAACAACTCTATTGTGCATTTAGAGCCCTATTGCCTATTGCTAACTGACCTTTGCCGCATCTCCTTATCCTAGCGCAAGAGTTAGGGCCTCGGCCACCCGACCTCTCAACTTCGCCTTCGACAAAGTCTTTCTTTGATCTGCCACCTAGCTAACTTCTCTAGTTTGACTAAACATTTGACCTACTCTTTTGTGAACTCAATGCATAGGCTCAGAAGATTTGCTCCTCCTCTTTCATATTCGCAAGCTTCAAAGACTCATGTGTCCCTTGCTGGTCTCTCCTAGCCCAATCAAGCTCTCTTTTGCCAAGCAACTATCCTGAACCAATTAACAGTCTGCTTGCTTTTGAAATAGAACCAAAATCCTTGGTCCTTTATCTTGGTGGCCACTCAACTTATGGGTCATCTACTCAACCACCTCTTCTTAGACTTCCCCGCTCATAGAAGTCCTAAGAAAAGTTGGATTCCCCCTATGCTTCCCTTCTCTACATGTGGAAAATCTATCTTTACCGTTGAATTTGTTCACGTCATATTTTACTCCTGACACCTTCACAAAATTTTGCTATGAATAGTGCCCCTGTGTACAGTGCCGTATATATGAACAGTAGCATCATATAAATGAACAATATCAGTATGTATGAATAGTACCATGTACGTATGAACAGTACACATATATATTTGTAGGAATAATACCAACCTTGGCTTTGACACCACTTGTTAGGACTAGCGGTGCTTTTTGAGGATGCTCATAGCTCCTCTATTTATAGGCAAGGAGCGTCTTGCACCATCCACCCACCATCTGCATTTGTCAACAAAGGCTGCTTGCATACAACACCTTCATTCTCTCATTTCAATTTGCAGCAACCATTACAGTTGCACAAATTGATTTCATCCACAAAAAGCCAAAAGGCTTTATTTTGGTTGCACAAGCAAATTGAGCTAGATCCACTTATTTTGTTTACTTTGTTAAGGGGTTGGACCCCACATTCTCCTCACCCTTGTAGTATAAAAATTCACATACATGAAACTCCATTATTAGTAAATTCGTAACTTGTCAAGAAAAAGTAGTTTTTGTTCCCACACATATGTTGTACCGAGTTCCCATACTTCCTACTGCCCCTACTGTTCATCATCTTGGCATTAGTGAATGCAAATACAGTGCCTGCCA
The DNA here is from genome assembly GCA_911865555.2 of Thlaspi arvense. Lineage (NCBI taxonomy): Eukaryota > Viridiplantae > Streptophyta > Magnoliopsida > Brassicales > Brassicaceae > Thlaspi > Thlaspi arvense. Next base: position 81,755 of record CAJVSB020000805.1, read on the forward strand.
AGGCTTGCTATCTTCTGGAAATAACCCTGCTCAAGCTACTTCATTGCCAGATCATTTTCTTTAGATTTAATTCGCCACCACTAGTACTGAATCTTGGATGCAAATGAATATAAGAAAATTTTCTGTAGGATACAATGAAAAATACTTAGATTTGTTTTGCACTACCGAAATCAAATCAACAACAATAATGATATTTTGCAGAATAATTGTTTTCTAAATTTCTTTCTATGCATCAAAGAAAATAAGAATGTTTGATTCAATAAACTATAATGACAGAGTTTGAATTATTATTCTTTCTATGGGCAACCCTTAGTCATAAACTTCTCGAACCAAAAAAAATAAACATTAAAAACTACGAAAATTGAGGTAATTGAAAGAAATAGAAAATAAGAAACTTCAATTCTCTACAATTGCCAAATGCCAGGTGCACCCACGTCATATGTGTGTGTATAGTGTATATAACATATTTCCATATGTACATGATTTAACATTACAAGAAAAAGGGGGATTACCGACAAAATTTACTGACGCAAAGAATTTCATCAGAATACAGACAATATTTCTGACGAAAATTAGCGTTGGTGAAATTACCAATGCAATTATTGACGCAAAAGGGTGTCGAAATTAAATTTAAGGTTACCGACGCAAAAATTGCGTCGGTAATATATAAAAAAAAGGAAAGAAAATAATTAAATTTATTGGTGCAATTTTAGCGTCGGTAAATTCACTGTAATCTTACCAATGCAAATTTTGCGTCGGTAAGTTATGGTAAAAATAAAAAAAAATATTATCAAATACCGACGCAAACTGTGCATTACTAATTACCGACGCATGATTTGCGGCGGTAAGTCCATTGGGATTGTAATTTCTCAGGGTTAGAGGCAAAATTACCAATGAACATGCATGGGTAATTTGAATTTTTGCGCCGATAACTGTCTTCACATTCTTTGAGGTACAAAAATTGAGCAATTACCAACGTAGTATTACTGGTGCACTGCGTTGGTAAGTCCAGCTTATATCGACCCCCTCCCTCGACTTCCATTTCCCTCTCTATTCTCTCTCCCATTTCACTCTCTCGTCTGCCTACTTTTCATTTCCCATTTCATTTGCCGTCGCCATTCACCTGTTGCTTGTTCAAATCGTCGCCACCGCCGTAGCACTACACCCCACTGCACCACACTGGCACAATTTACTACTTGGTTGTTGTTTTGTAACGGTTATGTATGTTACATATATATACATGCTTATATACATGCTTGGCTTATACATGCTTGCATGCTTGTTACGCTTTTTTTAAATTTTTTTTAGTTATATTTGTATTTAGCGAAGGATTGGGTCGGCCTAGCCCGGCGCAGCCCAGATAGGCCCGCTGGGCTGGGCCAACCCCTGGGTTGGCCAATACTAGTACGGGCCGACTGAGCGGCCAACCTAGCCCACTGGGAGGGCCTGGTGAGCCAAAAAAAAAGTGAACATTTAAAAACATTAAATTATTATTTAAAATAATATTTGAAATATTAATTTAAAATATTATTAACAAGGTCCAATAAATAGTATTAATTTAAAATATTATTTTAAAAAATAAAACATTAATTTAAAATATTATTAACAAAGCCCAATAAATAGTATTCATTAAAAATATTATAATAAAATAAAATATTAATTTAAAATATTATTAACAAAGGTCCAATAAATAGCATTAATTTAAAATATTATTAACAAAGCCCAATAAATAGTATTAATTAAAACTATTATTTAAAAAAATAAAATATTAATTTAAAATATTATTAACAAAGCCCAATAAATAATATTAATTAAAATTATTATTTAATAAAATAAAATATTAATTTAAAATATTATTAACAAAGGTCCAATAAATAGTATTAATTTAAAATATTATTTTAAAAAATAAAATATTAATTTAAAATATTATTAATAAAGCCCAATAAATAGTATTAATTTAAACTATTTAATAAAATAAAATATGAATTTAAAATTTTATTAACAAAGCCCAATCAATAGTATTAATTTAAACTATTATTTAAAAAATAAAATATTAATTTAAAATATTATTAACAAAGGCCCAATAAATAGTATTAATTTAAAATATTATTTTAAAAAATAAACTTATGAAATTAAATGTTATTATAATATTGTTTAATAAAGTATTTTAAAAAATTATGCTAGTTTAATACATTAAAATATTATATAATGGATTGAAATAATATTTTAATTATTTATTTAATGACTAAAGAAATATATTTTAAAATATTAATTAATAAATATATAACTACAAATTTAATGAATTAAAAGTTAAAATTAAATAAATTCATTGTTTTGTAATGTTAATTCAAAATATTATTTAATCATTAAAGACATATATTAAAAGTAATATTTATTAAATATTATAACTATCGTAAATCAAGGTAAATCACATCAATTCAAATTAACCATAATGATGAAATAAATTTTTGAAAATGTGTTGTATTTAAGTAACTATATAATTAGTTTGATTAAAATAAAATTTTGAACGTCATAACAAATAAAACATATTTTTGTTCATTATTCATAGATGTGGAAATTTCAGAATATCGTCGGTGAATGTATAGTAGGCTTCACATGGGTAGAAGGGGATTGAAATCGGAATTTGTGAATGGTGTTGATGAGTTCCTTTCCTATGTTTGCCAACAACTAGAATTCATAAGAGAGAGGTTGCTTAGGTGTTCTTGTTGTAAATGTAAATGTTTGAAATATTTATAACCTAATACAATCAAGGTTCATCTTTGTCAAAAGAGATTTATGGAAGGGTATTGGTATTGGACTTATCATGGAGAGGAGCCCGATGTTGATGTAAGCAGGGCTTATGATGTTAGTGGTTCTTCGAGTAATCAACCTGAGAATCTAGATAGATACTAGGAGATGATATATGATTCTAGTAGATCTGAGTATTATTATGCTTACTTTGAGTAGAGACTGGAGGATACTCCCAATGCTGATACTCAAAATTTTTGACTTATTGAATGCAGCAAATAGACCATTATGGCAAGGGTCTCGTCATTCTGAATTGTCTGTTGCAACTAGAATAATGAGCATCAAGTCTGATTGGAATATTACACAATAGTGTGTTGATTCAATGGTTAAGTTTATGCGTGAGACAAATTCTTTGGAGGATATTCGCATACCTCAATCTTATTACGAGACTAGAAAATTGGTGTCAAAGTTAGGGTTGCAATCTATGAAAATTGATTGTTATGAGAATGATTGTATGTTGCACTACAAAGATGACATTGATGAACTTTCATGTAAATTTTGTCAAAAACCAAGGTATCAACCACGCAAAGTAGGAAGGGAAAATTTCAAAAATGTGATAGTAAAGTCTATGCATTATTTACCACTTATTCCAAGATTGCAAAGGTTACATGCATCAATGAGTTCTTCACCTCATATGAGATAGCGCTATGAAAATAGACGACCTCGAGGTGTTTTGAGCCATCCATCAAATGGGAAGCATGGAAGCGCTTTAATAAAGTATATTCTGACTTTGCAATTGAGCCTTGGAATATAAGGTTTGGATTATGTTCTGATAGTTATATTCCATTTAGTCAGTCGTCCAGATCATATTCTTGTTGGCCTGAATTGTCACTCCTTATAACCTTCCACAAGAAATATGAATGACAAAACCTTGCACGCTTTTGACATGTATTATACCTGGACCGAAAAATCTCAAGAGTTTAATTGATGTTTATTTGTAGCCTTTGGTTGATGAATTGAAATTGTTGTGGCATGCAGGTGTTTGGACATATGATGTTTGTACAAAACAAAATTTTATGTTGCGTGTAGCTATAATTTGGACAATCAATGACTTTCCTGCATATGGAATATTGTCTGAGTGGATGACTGCTAATAAATTGGCTTGTCCTTATTGTATGGAGAAAACAAAGACTTTTACTTTAAAGCATGGTGGTAAGAATTCATGGTTTCATTGTCATTGTCAATTTTTACCGTGTGATCATGTATTTAGGAGGAATAAAAGAGATTTTATAAAGAATAGGATTAAGACTAATGAGCTGCCACCTAGACTATCTGATGAACAATTGTGGGATAAAGTTTGCTCTTTTCCCAAAGTGGCTGAGCACGATTGATCTAAATTACTGGGATATGAGGTATACCATAATTAGGCTAAGTAGAGTATATTTTGGAAGCTTCCGTATTGGAAAATGCTTTTGATTAGGCATAATCTTGATGTGATGCATGCTGAAAAAATATTTTTGATAATATCTTTTATACTATAATGGATATCAGATTGAAAACAAAAAATAATATCAAAGTAAGGATTCTTGGCAGAGATTTGTAGGCGGTGGGACATGGAACTTGTCACATTGCCTAATGGAAAAATTGTGAAATCAAAAGTAAAGTATAATCTAACTGTAGATAAAATAAGAGGTGTGTGCAATTGGGTTTGAGAATTGAAAATACCATATGGATTTACTTTTAATTTGGCAAGATGTTTTGATCCACAAACAAATAATGTACATGGAATGAAAAGTCATGATTGTCATATATTTATAGAGTGCCTACTTCCAGTTGTTTTCGATTTTTTACCTGATGTTGTGTGAAAATCTCTTACAGAATTAAGTCAGTTTTTTAAGGATTTATGCTCCACTATACTCAGAGAGGATGATTTATTGCAACTAGAGCAAAATATTCTAGTAATAATGTGTAAACTTGAAAAAACAATTTCACCAGTATTATTTGATTCAATGGAGCATCTAATTGTACACCTTCCATATGAGGCCAGAGTTAGATGACCTGTTCAATACAGATGGATGTATCCATTTGAAAGGTAATGTATTAAATGGTTTTAGTCTAATTTTTTTTTTGTATATTTGTGACATAATTGTAAAGAATAATGTCATTTAATATTTTAGTTTATATATTTTAAGGTATATGGGAGAGTTTAAAAAATTTGTAAAAAATAAAACACGAGTTAAAGGTTCTATATGTGCAGCATACTTGGCTCGTGAAACTTCGCATTTCACTTCATATTATTTTGAAGCCAGTGTGTTGTCATCTAGAACGAGACTGCCTCGAAATGATGATGGTGGTGTGAGTAGTGGTCTCCCAACGCTCTCAATTTTTAATCAACCTGGTCGTAGTTCTAGAGCTTGTGCACATAGATATCTGTCAAAACAAGAGATATATTCTACAACTTTGCACGTTCTTCTAAATTGCAATGAAGTACAACCATTCATTGAGTAAATTTTACTTCAATACTATTCGAGTTATTTTTATAACATTTATAGGTTGGTAAGTAATTTAGTGTTTTTTTTGTAGTATTTTTTTTTTTTTATATTTGAATGGCATAAGTCAAGAAGATGCTGGAACACGGATTCAAAATGAATTTTCCGCTTGGTTTAAGGCTTATATAAGTATATCATTTACATGTAAAGTAATGATATTATTTTATATAGTTAATTTTTCAATATATTATATATAAGTACACGATCCTGCCAATGGTGTTACAAATTTGCACTTACGTGATTTAGCATTGGGACCAAAATTAAGTATGAGATCGTACCACAAGTACTTTATAAATGGTTATAAGTTCTACACAGATGAATATTCCTCAGGAAGGAAAAACTATTAATAGTGGTGTATGTGTAAAAAGTGTTAGCAACGTGGGAGAAATTGAATATTATGGTATCCTTAGGGAAGTTATTGAATTGGAATATCCACGCGAACTATAAAAAGGGTTGTTTTATTTTTGTGTAAATGTTTTGATCCAAAACGACATCATGGTACAAGAGTTCATCCTCTTTATAACATTGTTGAGGTTAATTGTAGTAAGGAATATAATTAATATGATCCGTTCATCATTACTCAAAATGCTAGACAAGTTTATTATATTCCTTATCTAGCCATTCGAATGGACAAGGCCCATTGGTGGGTGATTATGAAAACAAAACCAACCGGACAAATAAAAATTGAGAATGTAAGTGCTGAAGAAGTTTATCAAGAAGGGTCTATATCTCATGTAATGCTTGTAATTGATGCCGATCCATTAGATGGATTACGTCATGAAGCAGGATTATACGACGAGATTGATTTAGGACAGGTGGATTAAGAACGACTGACAGAAGATGATCAATATGAAAATGAAGAGGAGGAGAAGAATTTATTGAATCCGATGACGACACTGAACCATCGGGAGATTATGAGGAAGAAAAAGAGGAGGAGGATGAAGAGATGGCGGAGGAGGACGATCAAAGTTGTTCAGATTGAATTGTTGTATTTTTTGTTTTGTATGTTTTGCGACAATGAATTTTCTACTATCATTTTAAGTAATTAATATGTTTTATTTGATTGTAAAATAATTTTAGTTCTTTTCTTAATTTTGGAACTATAAAGGTTATTAAAAAACAAATTACATATCAATTTAAAGAAAAGAAATTACATATTAATTTACAATATGTTAAGTAATAATTCATTCTATCTTATATAATTAAAAAAAATAAATTATATATATCTATTAATATAGATGGATTTCGAGCGTAGACTCGATAACAGTAAGGGGATTGATATTGGCCACTCGAAGAAGCGGCACGATCCTCCTGTACATCACTCCTTAGGACCTTTACCGCTAGTTACTATCAGGGAGTCCATTGATCATACACGTGCCTATTGTGATTACGGGGCTACACATTCTTAGTACGTGTCGCGACCTCCTCAGTTCATGCCTGCTCCTAAATACATGCCTATTTCATCTACTGTTGGAGGACTTGCTTCACCGGCGTCTGCCTGCAATGTGGCTGTCTCTACTGATAGTGCTTCTCCTTCAGTCCCTGTACCGAATTCTTCTTCGTCTGACCCTGCTCGAGTCGGATCATCCGGCACATGTTCTAGCAGTTCTTGGAAGACGCTGATCAGGCCTGTTGGCAACATCGGGTAAGTATTAAATATTTATTATTCAAAAATTTTGATAAATATTTCTTAATACATCAATTATTGGTATTGATTTTTAATTTTTTGCTGTTGCAGATTTCATCCTTCGACGGCTGCTGTTCATGCTATCATAACAGTCATTTGGTCGAAGTTCACGTCGTGTTATCCCACATGGATGACAATTCCTTGTGATTTGTGGTTTGATGAGTTTTGAGTTCATATTTCAATGCAGTCATGATTAAATATTTTTTATCTATAATATTAATTGATATTTTGTTAACTGTTTATTTCTGTCTTCATGCAGAAATATTGTGCATGGGATCCACGAGATGAGCCAGCCATTAAACGGATATTCAATACTCGTGGATCTCACAGGCTTTCTGATATGCTTCGAGATGCCCGGAATAGAGGCAGACTAGACTGGATCCCACCTTCTGTGTGGGAGAAGTTTCAGACTTATTGGAGAGGAGAGAGATTTACTAAGATAAGCTTCCAGAATAAAGGGAACTGCCATTCAGAAAAAAGGCAATTCTCTCCACACAGGAAGCTCTATTCCTTCACATGAGCATACTATGAGGATGGTAAATTCTATTCCTCCACATAAGTTTTATTATTATCTGACAGTTATAAATAATCACAATATTTTTATTATGTATTGTAGGAAAAAGAGACAAGGAGAACTTCCCATTTTTTTGAGGTTTTTAAACATACTCATGTTAGGAAGAAAGATGGTGAGAAGGTGTGGGTGGACCAGCGATTGGAGAATAATTATGTAAGTAAATTTTATTTAACATCTTTAATTAATTTATTAAATTTTATGTAAGCATACTTATATTATTTATTAACTTTTTATAATTAAAATCTTTATGTAGGCTGACTTCTAAGTTGTTTGATCCTCCTAGTCGACACTTGAGGAGACGTCTATCTAGAGTCTCCGTAGATGTCAGACACTGAGCTGTGGGAGAGGTGCGCTGGGGGAAGAGCCTTCGACCGTGTATAGAATCTTGGACGACAGAGTTCTTCTCAGCTAGTCAACTATCCTCCATCCAATAGTACGGATTAGTTGATGAGATCGGAGGTGCAGACTCTGCATTAGGAAATCAGGAGTTTCGGGAGAAGGTGGGAGTATAGAGCTTGCCCTTCATCATCTGTATAAGATGGTTGAAAGGATGAGGGGCACACCACCTGGTCAGCCATGCCCTTCGGCACCTACTCACAATTTTGACTCTTCTTCATCTTAGTCGAGCGATGGCAGCTGTCAAGAGTGATTTTTCTTTTTTGAGATTTTGTTTCATATGTTTGGTAACACTATTTTATATTTGTAATAAGACATTTGAATATTATTTATACAAATGTTATTTCAGTTTTATGTAAGTGCTTTAAATAAATTATCATAAAATATATATTTCAAAAAAATGTAAAATTAATAATAAATAAATAATAAAAATTAAATAATAATTTAATAATAATTAATAATTAATAATAAAATAATTGAATAAAAAATTGGAAATTTTCGACTCAATATTTGCATCGGAAAATTCCAACGCAGGTTTGCATCGAAAATTTCTGATGTCACCTCTCGTTGGAAATTTCCAATGAATTTTAACGTCAAAAATTTTCGATGCATTTTACGACTCATTCTTGGTCGGAAATTTCCGACGCAATAATTTTGCATCGGTAAAATTTTTCCAATGGCCATTTTTCTGACGAATGCTTTTGTATCAGTTTTTTCATCAATAACACCATTACTAACACAATTTTCTCTCTTACTGACCCTTTTTTTTGCGTCGGTAATTCCCCTTTTCTTGTAGTGTAATATAGGTATGAGAATTTTTATATATAATAGCCTTCTAAACTTTCAACACTTGTGGGACTTTTTCCTTTACTTGTATTTTGAAAATCTTCCCACAATCTCAAGCATGCATGAAGCTCCCTAAACAATAATTGGCTGGTCCAGTTCTCGAATGCCTGATCAAAATCCAGGCTAAAACAAATGAAATCAACTCCAAGTTGGGAACATTATTAGGGACAAAGTCCAAACAGAACAGTTGGATAGGTTATGCCATATGTAGGTCAATACACTTAATACAAGGGAAGTAACAATGAATTAGTGAGGAACTCTAACTTCCTCGTTCAAGATCTAGGTTAGGCTGGGGCTAAACTTGAATCACAGCTCCTAAAAAGCATGGTGGACCCAATTAAATTGTGGTCCCGTGTGGTGAGGTCAATTGCAGAGGTAACTTTGGGATGCTAGGGGATAATAATGTCCCGATGAATATGAGGAATATATATATAGAGAGAGAGGGGGGGAAATATCAATTAACACCTAGTGTAAGTTCAAAATACTTACACCACATTTTACACCATTGATTTGGTTAAAATTAACAGATAAGATTCATTTTTACAGTTATCTTAAATGAATTTCATTAGTTGATTTTAACCAAATCAACGGTGTAAGATATGGTACAAGTGACTTGAATTTACACTAAGTTTTAATTGATTTTTCCTCTCTCTCTCTCTCTCTCTCTATATATATATATATATATATCCAACTAATTGGCCAGATGTTTTTAAGGTTACTTCCACGGCTGAAGAAAAGTAAAGGTTACACTTCCTTTTTGGAACCCGTGTCCACTTGGGTGCACAGCTATATATGATTGCTTCTAGTAGTTTGAAGAATAAGATACAGCAATTTAAGGTTTTGTGAGTTTTATGACGTTGCATTTGGGCTTGGGACAAAATAGTACTTTTGCAATTATTTTATTTAATACTGTGTAGTTGATCCACTGTACAAGAGGGCACCTAACAATTGGTTGATCTAAATTGGGAAAACAAATTGGTTTGATCATGTATGGCCGGCACGGAAGGTTGAAATTTATGGTATATTTCGTAAGCTTTATGTTGCTTGTGAAAACGTTAACCAATCAAAATTTAAATTTAAACTTAACTACAACATAAATTTCAGCATAAATGGTCTCAGCAGTAAGTATTTTCATGCATGATCCAAATTTTCTAAGATGGATCTTCTGTAATGGAAATGTTGCATATCGGAATTACCCAGAAAGAATTCATGGTTTGATGTACTAGGTATTTATTTTCTAGAGAACTCAGAAAATCAAGGACTAGGCTTCTCTTGAAAGAACCGTGGAATCTTGGTTCTTGAATAGGTGAGGTGTTGAGCTAACAAGACAAATCTTCTCACCAATTCAAAACCTGTACTTTCCCTCTCCCCTCCCTGCGCTATAAAAAGCATCATAGTTGGGAATCCCTGCACTGCATCACCGCATTGTCAGATTTTGGTCAAATTTAGCTTTTCCCAAAAATGGCTTATACCAAGTTCCCCTCTTTCCTCCTGCCGCTGCTTTTAATCACCTTGGCATCCATGAGTGCCAGCATATTGCCTGCTGAGGCTCGCCGCCTTTTGGAGATACCCCTGCCCTCACTGCCCGATCATCTTCCAACTCTGCCCGAACCGGAGCTGCCGAAACCAGAACTTCCCCACCTCCCGGAGCTTCCAAAACCAGAACTTCCCCACCACCCGGAGCTTCCAAAACCAGAACTTCCCCATATCCCGGAACTTCCCCACATCCCAGAACTACCAAGCCAGAACTTCCCCACATCCCAGAACTTCCAAAGCCAGAATTACCAGCTTTTCCTAAAGTGGAAGTGCCAAAATTGCCTTGACTGCCTAAACTACCAATCCCATCTCACCCAGCCACTCCTTGAAGGATGGATCTGCTTTTCATCTTGTTATTTATGTAATATTTGCTATGTGTAAGTCAGGGATTTCATATCCCGTTTGAGATTCCAGGTTGTTATTCCAGGTTGTTTATTTTGTGAAGCAGATCGCTCTTGTATTTTTTTTAAATAAATTTGTTGTCTTTTAGCTTAAGTTATTAGGGCTTCTCCTGGATATGGTTGAGTCTTGTACACTTGTGCTATCCCCTATGATATAAAGCTGTTGTTAATTTCACATTGGAGGTTTCTTGAATCATGTTTAATTGATTTTTATTTGTTTTCCTGCTCCTACAAGAGCCACCCTTCTTTTTTGCATTTTTACGCATTCTTGAATGAGTGCAAGAGTGCGGGTAGAAAGAAATCGAAGTTAACTACAAATAAACAAAAACAGGATGGGGAGAGACATTGTAGTATTATGAATATTGACGTGTGACACGTTACGATCAGTGGCTTCTCTTGCTTAATGAAAGAAGAGATTGTTCCTGCTGTTTTTTCTTATTATTTTTTGTTTAACAGATCTTCGTCAACATCTGGAAATTTGTCAGTTTCCCAGGAGCCAAAAGTGACAAATGGGTTATATAACTAATATTAGTTCATAAATAATTTGTTAATCTTCCATTAGTTCTGTGAGAGATACAGAGAGCGCCAGTAGACTGATATCTGCTTCCTTCTGATTTCTATTTGGAAAAGTTTTTGGTTTTTACTTATTGGATCTGGTGCATGCTGATAGGAAAAGAATTTCATGCATTGAAATTTCAGATTATGCATCAGATTTTGTTATTTCAAGAAGCCTAGCACTCACCGATGGAACTGATCCGTGCAAAGCAGCTCTTCTTAAACACTAGCTAACTCATTATGTTCTCAAATGCGTTATCACCATCAGACCTTCTATATCTTTGAAACTAATTGGAATAGTCAGATCTAAGTTTGGGACCACGAAGAGCTACAAAAGTTGTAAACGGAATGGAAATGGAATAATTGCAGACATTACCCCATTTCTAATTCAATTACCTTAACAGAAGGTACATTAACATAGAAAGGAGATTTTATGCGTAATACATCTATTTGGTGAGCTGTTTCAATGGTTCATTTTAGTGGTAAGAAGAAAGCTCATTTCAAGGATACTCTGCTTGAGAACCCATTTCCAGTGGGGATAATTCCAATTAAGCTAAGTTTCAATTTCTTTGATTTAATTGGATTTGGTTTTTGGATAGTTACGTATGAGATTATATTTTGGATTAATGTTAGTGAAGAGGAAAGGAGCTAAACAATTTTGAGAAAACAAACTGGTCTGAATACTCTATGAAGGGGTTACTTGGAAAGGATTTATAATTTTATCCATTTTTGAATGAAATGGGCACTATCTTAATGTCATTGGATTCAAAATGTTTGAAAAATTATTAGTGGAAAAAATTAAATTTAACCTTAATTAAATGGCATAAAAATTTTAGAGTGCCACTGCCAATAAAAATTGCTGCTTATGCTCCTACATGAGTCCTCTGCATTTCTATTTTTGTGCCTTTTTTTTTCTTTTAATCTAGTTTAAATTGAATTTTATATGCATACACAATGGAGCATTCAAAAATCTGATGGATAATTTTTCAAAGGAAAGAAAGAAATCTTCCAAATCATAATTGCAAATGACTTCACTGGTCCCCGGTGATTTGGGGAGGCTGAAAGGAGAATAAACATCAAGTTTGAATGCCGAACATGGTGATAAGCAGTATAATTAAGTGAATCTGAACTTTGGTTTGAATCGAAATATGCTATGACAAAGTCTTGAATGTATGCTGACGGGGAGAAAGGAATGCTGACCACAACTAAGCAACAAAACAGGATCATTTGCCACAATAGTGTAGTGTCATGACACACTTCTCAGTTTCCCAGGGGGTAAAACGAACTGTATAGTGACAAAAAAGAGAGCTTAAAAAATCAACAAGGTGGTATATAGTATAATAAAATAATTTTTGATTGAAATAAGAATAGAAATAGAATATAATCAAAATTGTTACAAATATGTTTGATATATATTGATAAAATAAAAATTTTATCCATCATTATGTTTGGTTTTCTAGAATGGAAGTGAAAAAGGAACAAAAAATGATTAAAGAAAAAAATATCTTTTATTAGAAATAGTTAAATAAAATTTATTTTTAATATATTATAAATTTAATAAAAATTCAAAATTCAAAATTCAAAAAATTTATATCCTAACTTAAATATTAAATTTCAAATCTAATAATTCAATAATACAGTATTATAATATATATATATATATATATGCAATTATTAAAACTTTATATAATGGTGTCTAATATTTTAATAATTTAATTTTTCATTTTTAAATTTTTTTAAGTCTCAAATTATTAACATGTTATATGATTTTTGGTATATTTTGAGTAATCTTGTCATTTGTTAAAAATATAGAGAATAATAATATAATTTTATACTTAACTGATGGAATGGAATTAGGATTCTATTATTTTAGCGAGGGAATCTTCATTTCTTAAGAAGTGAGGATTTTCATTCTAATATACATATCAAACATAATTTTACAAGACTCTTATTCACATTTCCATTCTTTCTCCCAGGATTCCATCCTATCATACGACATCTTAGGTGGCGTATATATGATAGAATAATTTTTGGCGGAATGAGAATAGGAGTAGAAATGAGAATGAATGAAATAGTATGGAATCAAGATTTTTATAAGTATATTTGGTACATACTAATGAAATGAAGATTCATATTTTTATTAAGTGACATATGTACAATGGAATTCTGTTGAATAAATGGGAATAAGAATGAAAATCTCAAAAAAAATATATCTAGTAAGTACTTTGGAATGAGAATCCTTATTTCCTAATGAATGAGAATTCTTTCAAGTAAGGAAATTTAGATTCCTTCACTAGAGTGGTGAAATCCTTATTTAGTTATATAATTATTATAATATTATTTATTTTTTAAATAAATGACCAAAATATCTTATAAATAAAAAATTATAAGTATTTATAATATTATATACTAATATTTTATATTATAATATAATAAATTGTATAATATGATATATTATATATTATATTATATATATTATATAATTTATTATATTTATATAATAATATATAAAACTTATTAAATATATACATACAAACACACATATATATGAATCTAATATTTTAATGTTAGAATAAAAAAATTAATTTTTTAATTTTTTAATATGTTTATAATATGTTAAAAGTTAATTTTTTAATTTTTAAATATTTATAACAAATGGTATTTTTATCATTGAATTTTTTTTTTTTAGTTTCCTATATATCAAAATATTATGATTGAACAGGAATTTTAATTCCATCAGTTTGTACCAAATATACTCATAAAAATTTTAATTTATTCCATTCCATTCAATTCCGATTCCCACTTCCATTCGCATTCTCATTCTCATTCTATCAAAAATCATTCTATCATATCATATGCTACTTTAGTATTTTTGACATGTTAGAATAGAAATAAGAAAGAAAAAAAAAGTTCAAAGACAAAAATATTCTTTGTTATAAAAATTAAAAAATAAAAAATCAACTTTTAATATATTCTGAATATATTAAAAATTTTAAAATTAATTTTTTATTCTAACATTAAAATATTAAATTCATATATATGTGTGTATGTGTGTGTATATATATATATAATAAGTTACTTATGTATAATTATATTATATAAATATAATAAATTATATAATATATATAATATATCATATTATACAATTTATTATATTATAATATATTAATATATAATTTTATAAATACTTATAATTTTTTATATTTATAAGATATTTTTGTCATTTATTTAAAAAATAAAGGGTAATATAGTCATTATACACATAAGTGAGAGTTTTTCTCAAAGAATGGAATCCGGATTCTATCACTAAACTTTAGTGATGTGATGGAATTTGGATTCCCTTATTCGATGAAATCATGATTTTTTAAGGATTGAAAATTCCTATTTCAATGTGTGTTTATCTGATATATTTTTTTAAAATTTTTACTCACATTCTTATTTTCTTAACAAAATTCTATAATACCGTACGTCACCTTAGTTGAAATTTATAAATTTAGAAATAACTTATTTGAAAACAACCATAGAAGTTACAAAATGGAAAGGAAATGAGATAGTTGAACAAAATTGTGCCATGCCTAAGTCAACGACCCTAGCACAAGTTACATAACTCAGGATTAGAGCGGAAAATTATGTAGTTCATTTTGCTGGTGAGAAGGAAAAGATGCTTCTCTGATGAAAAACCCATTTCCAGCTTGGTGATCGTATGTTTATGATTTATTTATACGGTTAGGATAACTCTATCAGTTGAATTTGTTCGTTCGGTAGGTAGGTCTGCAATTATAATTTGGATAGTATCCGTTTTTCCTTGAAATGTGCAATATTTCACAGGATTTAGATGAAAATATTTAACTGCTAGAAATTTTGTTTTGAAATTTAGTTATGGTATAAATGATCTGGGCTGTTGATCTTTTTCACGGAAGATACATAAATTTTGAAATGTATCTTCCATTTAGGCCCAAAATGCACGTGGAAATGTCCCTTATCTAATTAATTGTGAAGAAAGCTTCAAGGGTGAATATAGAATTTAACGGACAAGGCTTTCCTTGAAAAAACATGCAATTTTTAAGTTGACAGATGAGATGTTGAGCTAACCAGACACCAATCTGCTCACCAATTCAGCCCCTGAACTTTCTCCCACACCATTCCTGCAAATATAAAAACCCATTTACATGAATACTCCTGCATCACCAAATCTTCCGCTTTGCCAGAAGAGCGTTTTTTCAGAACATGGCCTATGCCAACTTTGCATCCTCCTTCCCTCCACTGGTCATCATCTTGGCATCCATAACTGGAAGCATGATTCCTGTCAAGGCTCGGCACCTACTTGAGATTGCCATGCCTGAGCTTCCCAAGCCCGAATTACCATCACTGCCAGGTTATCTTCCAACTTTGCCAAAGCCGGAGCTGCCTGCGTTGCCAAAGCCAGAACTTCCCCCCATCCCAGAACTTCCCCTAATCCCAGAAGTTCCAAAGCCAGAGTTGCCAACTATTCCAAAAGTGGAAGTACCAAAATTGCCTGAACTGCCAATCCCCTCTCACTCAATCAGTCCTGAAGTTTTGAAGCAACTCGCCTTATGAGGATTTACTATAAACATGGGCTTTTGTGTCCTGTTTGGCATTCTAGGGTGTTTGATTTGTGCAGTAGATTGTTATTGTAATTCCCGCCTATTGGAGGTTTCTTGAATCATGCACCGTTGTTTGTTTTGTTGCTTCTGCTCCAAAAAGAGCCACCTTCATTTTCCTACTTATATTCGTTCTGTTTTTCTTTTAATCCTGTTTAGTTAGAGTATATACATATAAAGCAAAGCATTAAAGACATTAGATAAATTATCACTAGTTGCTGGTGATTTGAGGATGCTAAAAATGGTGAAGAATAAAGGATTATGGGGATATTTTGCATATTTCATACGAGGAATTATTTGAACACCAATTTATATTTTCCAGAAACACTTAGAATAATGAGGTCAAAATAACTATATCTAACAACAAATACATAGCATATAAAAATATTATAAATATATATTATTATAAAGTCCAGCCTGCACAGATTATTCCTAGTGGTGTACCTGTCTGAATCAGCGCTTCCTAACCACCAATCACATTATCAAGTTTTCAAATTCACTATCAAAATTCATCCTAAACCTGAATGAAACAAATTGAATCATCATGTACACAGGGTTTTTTTGCCAATTTCAGCTTTGTAAACTTGTGGACTTATATGCCTTGGCTTATAATTAGTTAAAATTAGAGTCTTTTTTTTTTTTTTTTTTTTTTTTTTTGGGGGGGGGGGGGGGGGGGATACATTTTTGACATCTGAACTTATTAATACCATGGATTGAAGAGCATATATGTTCTAATAAAAATAAAAAGAGCACAGTTTATGTATACCCCATGTGATTATAGACTTTGTCCATGAGCAAAATCATCTTTTGATTTAGAGGCTATTATCTGCCTATGAGCAATTGAATCTGTGAGCCCTGAATTGGGCTCTAGGCTTCTTAGATTTTTAGGCTTTCTTAAACGTATCTGAACATCTCATAAGCTTGGGTTACTAAATAGATTGTTCTCCCATAAGTGCACCCTACCAAACAGCACTTTAGTAAATAACCTTGACACAAAGTACATAAGTAACTTGGTAACAGAAATAAGATTACTCCTTGATCTAGTTGGCTAACTATCTTTCATCATTCATTTTGTTGGCAAGAAGAAAACCGAATTTAATAATGCTTCAGCGCCCAATTCCAGCTTGGTGACTCACTGTGTATGTTTTATTTATACAGTTGGGATAATTCGAATTTAAGGGATGAGAATTCAAATTAGTGAACAGTACATTTAGTTGTGAGCAAGAAGTAGCCAAGTAATTTGCTAATCTTTATTGAGTTTTTTATGACCGGTAGATTTGGAAAGCATTAAGATTGAATTGCAAGGCAAAGTGATATTGTTGGTTAGATTGTTTTGTGAAAACATCAACGGTAGAGATATTTTCAGGACTAATTTAAACTAAAAACTTAATTATACAACATAAAAGATCTATTCATCAAAATCTTTAAGAAATTTCCAATTTTATTATGACCCGGAGTGGAAATATCCATATCTGCTTGCCAGATATGTCTGAAAGTTTGTTGTTTTGCTCATTGGTTAATCTCTAGTGAATTGAGAAAAACCTAGGAGTCTAGGACTGAGTTCTCTGGAAAAACAAAATGCAATCTGTATCTAGATAAGTTGTTGAGCTAACAAAGATAGATCAATTGACCAACCCAACCCCATAACTCCCCTCTCCCAGTTCCTCCACCATAAAAGCCAACACACATGAAAGCCATGCATCACCAAATTCGTAGCCTTCTTAGAAAGTTGATTTTATCAGTCTCCTTAACATGGCTTTTGCCAAGTTGGCCGTCCTTCTGCCACTGCTGCTCCTCATCACATTGGAATCAATGAGTGGCAACACTGTGCCTGCGAAGGCTTGCCAGATTCTGGCTGAGCTTCCCGAGCCCAAAACCAACTCTAAGGTTCCCCCAAAGCTTGAGATTACCAAGCATGAACTTCCAAATCCTGAGATTCCTAAGTTCAAATCTCCCAAGACTGAGTTTCTCAAGCCTGCGGTGCCTAAGCCTGAACTTCTCAATCTTGAGATTCCCAAGTCTGAACTTCCTAAAATTGAGATTCCCCAATCTGAATTTCCCAAGGACGAGCTTCCAGAGCCCAAGCTTCCTAAGCCTGAATGTCCCAAACTAGGGGTTCTAAGCCTGAACTTCCCAAGACTAAGCTTCCCAAGCTTGAGTTTCCTAAGCCTGAACTTCCTAAGCCTGAGACTCATGAGCCTAAATTTCACAAGACTGAGCTTCCCAAGCCTCAGCTTCCTCGCCCTGAACTTCCTAAGCCCATGGTTCCTAAACCTGAACAAAGCCTCCCAAGATGATGTTCCCAAGCCTGAAATTGCCAAGCCTGGACTTCCCAAGACTGAGCTTCCCAAGCCTGAAGCTCCCATCACTAAGCTCCCCAAGCCTGAGGTTCCTAAACCCGAACATCCCCAAGCCAGAGGTTCCTGAACTTGAACTTCCCGAAACTAAGGTTCTAAAGCCTGAAATTCACAAGCCTGAGGCTCTGAATCCTGGGGTTCCTGCTCCTAAACTTCCCAAGACTGAGGTTCCTAAGCTTGTGGTTTCCAAGATTGAGCCTCCCAAGCCTGAACTTCTCAAGCCTGAATTTCCCAAGATGGAGCTTCCCAACTCTAAGCCTAGCAAGTCTGAAGTGCCAAAGCTGCCCAAGCCAGTACTTCCCCGCATCACTGAACATCCAAATTCTGAGTTACCTATTTTTCTTGAAGTAGAAGTGCCAAAGTTTCCTGAACTGCCAATTTCTTCTTACTCAACCATTCCTTGAAGATTGATCCTGCAATCCATTTGACTATATTTACTACATAAAAGTCGCGCTGAAAAGAAAATATACATCAAATTTGAATGGAAAAAAATGCTGATATTAACTGAAGCTTGATCATGGGCTCCGAATGTGAACATGCCATGGCAGAGTTTTGTTTAACTGCTGGGTGAAGAGAATCACAAATCTCTGAAAAAAATGGTCAAGTTCTATGGGCGAAACATAGAAGTAGTATTTATCATTATGAACTCAATTATTAAGTTGCTTACTGGAGCTAGTGCTTTTAGTTTAGGCAAGAAAAGAATTATCTACAATGGACGGAAATTTAAATTACCAATTAGAACTTTGTCCCTAAACATTAGCTGCTTCGTTCAGTTCTCAAATGGGCTATCAAAATCCAGGCTAAATCAAATTCAACATCCAGGACAGCATATTTCACAGGATTTCATTTGCTTGTAAAAATAAAAAAGAAAAGAAAAGAAAAAGGTTTTGTAATTTAAACTTATATATGAATACAGCTTGAAAGATCTAAGTTGTCAGTAATTCATGAACTATGAATTTGGATTTCGATTTAGGCCCAAAGTTGAAATGTCCCTTAAATGTCTGATTGCCAAGAAAGGCTTCTAGGTTTAGCATACTAGGTGGTACTTTGTACTTGCTTTCCACTTATTTCAGAAAATTAACCAAGGACTAGACTTCTCTCAAAAAATATTTAAGCAATGTAACCATGTAAGGAATATTAGTCATAATAACTTGTTAAATTTAAATTATTAAATAAAAATGCTCGAACCCTAATTGTTTAGTAGTAATTTGTAAAATTTTATATATAATATGGCTTTACACATTAATTGCCTGTGAGACTGGGATATCACAAGATGAGAGGTAGGGATGACAGTGACAAATTTTTCACACACCCAGCACTTGAACTTCCCCTTCTTTATTCCTACATTATAAACATCCATATTTATGAGAACCCTCTATCAACAAATTCATAGTGCCTTTTTTAGTTGCTTTACCAGAATTCTAAACATGGCTTATGTTATATTTGCAAACTATACCTTATTTGGATTTTTCATCTATATTTCCAAAAACAGAAAAGACAGAGAAACCTCAAAAATTATATTATTTTCCATTTCTGACTGAAAGGGGCTTTTTAAATTTTTGGTTGTTCTCTAGGAAATAGCAGTGTTTTCAAAAATTTCTTCCGGAAACAGTTTCTGAAAACAATATGCCAAATGGGTATGTTTTAGAAAACATAAAAGAGTTTTCAAATACAAAAGCCACATTGTAAAGGAGAATTTTATATGACCATTTGGTGCCAGTGACCCAAGGAGATAAACCAAAGGATTAAGTGAATCCTGAGCTTGGGGTTGTAAACTTTGACCTAAACATCTCGGATGAGTGCAAGGTAGAGAAATAGCTCCTGAATTTTATTTTTTTTTTTAAGATATTGATGGATTGTAAAATAGGAGTAATCCTTCCGATTACTGTAAATCTCAACAAAGCACTCACACACTCTCTGAGAGATGATATACATGTTTAGCTCCTTTCTTTTGATTTACTCCTGACAAAATTTATGAGTTAATTAACAGTTAAATCTATGCATCATTGATTTTAATTTCAGTCTCTCATAATTAACGAAAAATCAATTACAGTACACACTCTGACAGGGGGTAGAGACGGTAATTTTAAATTATCCATTATATTTTGTTTCCTCTGAGAAAAAGCATATAATAAATCTCAGCAAATCGAGTCATATCCAAGTTCGGGATACAAAATTCATAAATGGGAGAGTTATATAGATAAACTGTATCCAAGTCAATAACCTCAACTCAAGGTACATAACTTAGAAATAGGGAGGACATTATGGAATTCATCTGGTTGCTGAGCTAACTGTTTTGCCGGTAAGAAGAAAAGGGTACTTTCTTTTCTTGAGAAACCGTTTCCAACTTGGTGAGACTCTATTTATGATTTATTTATACAGCTGGGATAATTCTATTAAAGGGATGTCTCCGTTTATATGACTTGAATTTGGGTTCTGGATAGGAAGGTAGTTCAGTTATACAGGGTGTGCAAAACCTGTTTGGTTTCTACTAAGTTTGAGTTGATATGCTTTGAGCCAAAAATAATTGAAATTTATATTTAGTTTGGTCTAAAACCCAAATCAAATCATTCTAAACTATAAACCAAAATTCTAAAAATTTTCCATCAACAAAAATTTTCACTCCTACAAAAATCTTAGAAATTTCGGATATAAATGTGATTATGTACATAAATAAATGTATACATATTTACGGATGTGTATACATATATGTCTATATAAATGTATATATACATAAACATATATCGTAATAAAAAATTAAATAAATAATTTATTTAATAGTTATTAAATAGTAATGAATCAAACCTAAAACCAAAAATTAAATCAAACTGAACTAAAATTTAGGTTTAGTTCAGTTTGGTTTATTATTAATTTGGTTTGATTTAAATTTTATAACACATAAACCAGAAAATCATAAAAATAAAACCAAACTTAATTAAAAAAAAAGGGGACTTTTGGTTTGCACATTCCTACAGCTGTGAACTAGAGGAACCTAACGATTGGTTGAGACAAATTGAGATAACAAATTTCTACATCCTTCAAGAATGTTGGAGTTGGAAGGGAATTAGGATTTCTCTATTTTATTACATTGAAATAGACAGTATTCTCGCATGATTTAATTCGGATTCCAAAAATGTATTTTTAATAAATTGAAAACTTAATTATACAGCATAAACATCTCGACCATTAGGCCCAAGACGGAAATAACCCATTTCTCACTTGCAATTTGCCAAAAAGTCTCAAAGTTTGGTGTGTTTTAGTAATTATTTATTCTCTAGTGGGTTTAGAAAAGGAAAGACTTAAAAAAGTTTTCCTGAAGAGGAAGTTCCAAAATCACCCGCCGAAGCCTGTGTTGCCAGAGCTATCAAAGCCTGAACTTCCAAATCCAGAGCTGCAACTGTTACTGAAGTGAAAGTTCCAAAATTACCTGAACTTTCCAAGTTTGGGCTGCCAATATTGGAATTATCTTTAATTATATCTAATAATTATTATTATTAGAATTATCTAATATAAAGAATAATCTCATATAAATATATTCTGTATTTATCTATTTAATTATCTCTAATTTATTTGTATTTATCACGTTTGATGAAAATTAGTGAAATGTTTGAGAGTTTAGAAAAACTCTTACAGTTTTCATATTTGAACATTGTGCAATAGGAGACTTTCGGTTTCAAACACAATTTTGGATTTTGATTAATGGCTGGAGATATATCTATTCTTATTCCGCATTCTTAATTTTGAGTTTGGTGTTAAAATTATTCACTCAAATATAAGGTTTTTCAAAATATTTTATTATCAGCCAAAGCTAGAATATTTTCCGAAGCCACAGTTGCCAACTGTTCTAGAAGTGGAGGTTCCAAAATTGCCTCAAAATTCTAAGCCTAAGCTTCTCGAGCCCTAGTTGTCAGAATTTCCAAACCCAGAACTTCCTCACATCCCAAAGATTCTAAAGCTGAGTTATCAAAATTTCCAAACCCTAAATTTCCCCACATCCCAGAGAATCTAAAGCCTAAGTTGCCAACTATTCGTGAAGTGGAAGTTCCAAAATTGCCTACAACTACAAAAGCCAAAATATTCTTGTATCCCCGAAATTTAAAAGCTAGAGTTGCCAACTATTCCTAAAGAGGAAGTTCCGGAATTGCCTGAGCTTCCCAAGCCTAAGCTGTTGAAGCCAAAATTTTGAAAACCGAAGTTGACAATTGTTGCTGCAACAGATATTCCAAAATGGCCTGAACTTCCAAATCCTGGGCTCCTTAGCCTTGGGCTGCCAAAGTCAGAAGTTCCCTACATCCCAGAACTTCAAAAGCCAGAACTTTTCCTGAAGTGGTTGTTCCTATATTTCATGACCTTCCTAAGCTTGAACTTCCAGAGCTACCGTAGCCAATACTCTTAAATAGCCTTGTTCACGCTTCAATTCAGATCATGAATCGGCCCAAACCAAATCATGAAAAACTTGGACTAGTTAAACTGTTTAATTTCAGCCTAGTTCAATTTTGAATCAAAAATTTTTATATTTCAATTAAAATTCTTGATTCTTGGTATTTAAACCAAAATCGAACCGAAAACTACCTAGAATAGTTGAATCGGAATCGAAACTTTGAACCAGAATTAAACCATGATCGAAACCGAAAAGATTGAATCGTGAATCAAACCGTAAAAAAATTGTTTTTCTTTTTTATTTTAGATATCAAAAAAGACTTCCACTTAATTTTTAAATATAAATTTATATAATTTATTTTTTAGATATAAAAAAGACTTACTTGTAGTTATAACATTTATTTTAGACATATTAACAAATAAAAAAAATTATAATCTTAAATATCATCAATTTAAATATGTCCTGAACAAATAAAAATCTCTTCCACTACATAAATTTAAATTTAAGAATAACATGTAAAAGATGACAAAAATTTGTTTAACATATGAAAAATAAAGTAACAACATTTAAAAAAAATGTAAGTAATTGAAATATAGTTTATATTTTATACGAAATAAAATTTTTGTTTTATTTTTTCCTTACAATTATTGTGGTTAAAAAAAAATTATGACAGTTTCTTAACATGAGATTATTATTAGGATTCTATTTTCAATGATCTAAAAATAAGTATAAATTAATATTTTAATTTTTTTTAGTTAAATTGAACTAGGACTAAACTGGAATTGTGATTGAATTGGAATCAAAACCAAACTAAAATTGTGAAGGCCCAGGACTAAAAATGAACCAGCTTTCAAAATTTTGGTCCTGGTTTACATTTTTCCAAGACCGAAACTGGTGGTTCAACTTCGATCTAGACCAGCTCACAAATTGTAAATAGGCCTACTCTCAAATGTGCAAAACCAAACTAATTAACCACGTTAAACTAAACTAATTTCAATTTTAAAATTTGGTTTGATTTTTATTATTTGAATTTCTTTGGTTTAGACTAAAAAATAATTGAAGTCTATAAGTTAGTTAGGTCTAAAATTCAAAACAATCCATTCTATTCACAAATCAAATTCTGAAAATTTTTTCCTCAACAAAAACTTTTTAAACTATTAGTTTTTGTATAATTGCTTGCTATATACCATGTTATAATAATATGTATACATATTAACATATATATAAGAAATCAATTGATACCAATATAAGTGTAAAAGTACTTCGCAAAATCTTACACTGTTAATTTGGTTAAAATTAATAGATGTGATTCATTAATATTTTGAAAAGAAAGATAACTATAAATTAATAGATAGGTAAATTTAATTACTAGTCCCTTAAATTTGAATTAAGTGTCACATTTTTTAAATATAATACTTATATCCCTCAAGTTTAATACACATTCTTATATAGTCTTTTGGCTAATTTTCGACCATTTTCTAGTTATTTAGTGAGGGCAAATTTGTCATTAAAAATATTAGTAAAATTTACAAATTTTCAAAGATGTAGATAATTTCATAATTTTATAATTTAACAAAAATAATGTATGATTAAGAAAAAATACGTTATCGAGTATTTGGATGATTATCAGTTGTTTCCCGTTATTTCTATTAATTGAGTCAAAAAAAAAAGATAATTTATTTTATGAATCTAAAAATATAATTAATTTTTATTTTTTTATGTGTCAAACTTTAAATTAACTGTAAAAAAACTTGAAAATTATTATTTATAAAAAACCTTTAAAAAGTTTGACTTTTTTTATAAACCAAATTCATTTCCAAATCTATTGTTTTTTCTTTGAAAAATCTTAAATGTTATATATTCTTTTTAATAATAAATTTGCCCTTACTAAGTGACTAAAAAATGGCTAAAAATTAGTTAAAAAGATTAGACTTGAATTATATTAAACTTGACAGATATAAATATTACATTTTTAAATTGACAAACTATTTTTACACTAAATTTGAAATTGAGAGATCAATATCGAGATTTACTTTTAATATATTGGAATACAATTATAATTAATTTTATCCATTAAATTTAACCAAATCAATAATATAAGATTTGGTATAAATATTTTATACTTACATTAGTATCAATTGATTTTTTTTTATACACACACATGCATATGCACGCGCACGCACATACACATATATATATATATATTAATTATTATCAAATAGCAGTAAATTAAATTTCAAACCAAATCAAGTTGTACTAAAATTTAATTTCAATTCAGTTCAATTTATGATTAATTTTAGTTTGACTTGAATTTTAACATATCTAAATTTAAATATCAAAAAATAAAACTTAATTATCAACAACCAAAGCAAATTTTTGGCTCACTCACTCTTGTTCCAAAACCAGAGTCGCCAACTATTCCTGAAGTGGAGGTTCCAAATTTGCACGAACTTCCCCAGCTTGAGTGGCCGGAACTGCCAAAATCTAAACTTCCACAATCCCGAAAACTTCAAAGCCAGAGTTGCCAGTTATTCCCCGAGTGGAAGTTCTAAAATTTTCTGATTTCCTCCACCTGAGCTATCAGAGTTGTCAAAGGAAGAGCTTTGGAGCAAGAGTGGCCAACTATTCCTAAGTGGATGTCCGAAATTGCCTGAATTTCCCAAGGCTAAGATAAATAAAATAAATTGCATCTAGACCATGTTTGAGGAAATCAATATATGTGAAAATCACAAATGGATTTGGAAATATTGAGCTTGTTATTAAGGTCTATTTATTTATTTTGTTGGGCAAAAAAGTACTTTTGCCTACTTATATAAAATATCAAAAAAGTCAAAATAAGTACACAAAAAATTTAAATTAGAACTTAATTAGACAGCATAAAACTTCAAGACTCTCAATATCTTCATGAATAACTTTTATATTCCATTTAGGCCCAATATGTGAATACCCCATGTGTGACTTGCAAGAAATATCCCAATGTTTGGTGTACTAGTAGTTGTTACTTTGTAATTTTCCAGTGAATTCAGAAAACCAGGAATTCTGAGATTCTCCGGAATAGTGTCTCCAATTGGAATCACATTTTTGTTTTACCATAAATAGATATATAAAAGATAAGATGTTGAGCTAACCAGACACGAATCTTCCCACCAACCCAACCCCCCATCTTCCACTTCTTCCTCATCTCGCACTATAAAAACCCACATGCACGAGACCCCGTGCATCACCAAACACTTCTGCCTTCTTCCAAAAAGTAGCTTTTTCATTACCACCAAAATGGCTTTTACCAAGCTCCCATCCTTCCTCTTGCCACTGCTGCTCATCGTCTTGGCACTATCAATGCCAGCGGGGGCTCGCCGTCTTCTGGAGATAACCTTGCCTGATATTCCCAAGCCTCAACTGCCATCAATTCCGGATCTGATTCCAGAGCTGCCCATGCCGGAATTGCCCCACATCCCAGATATTCCGAAGCCGGAGTTGCCGGAAATTCCGCATTTGGATATTCCGGAATTGCCTGACTTGCCCAAAATCCCAACCCTTCCCCAGGATGTCGCAACCCAATCTCTCAAGCCATCTCACTCAACCAGTCCATGAGTTCTCTTCATGCGTTCCTGGTTTCCATATATAATACTATTTCCTATCATCAGTTGAAGCTATAATACATCCAATATGGCCGGCAATGCTTGGTGTTTGGTTTAAGTCCGTAACTTTGTGCTTGTTACTTTTACTTCTTGGTTTGTAACCTGGTAACCCATGAATAATATATAGTTGAGTTCTATTACCTTGTGCTTTCCTTCTCTTTATTATTTTTTTTAGCTTTTTTTTTTTTTATATGACATATCAAAATGTTTTAATTTAATTTAGAAAATGGGTTTTTTTTAATTTTTATTTTGTATGAGATAGAGAGAAATAGCCTTAGAACCCCTCAAAAGTAAGCTTCGAGAAAAAGCCGACTTTTAGGCGTTCCAAATAATATTTTTCTCTTTAATTTTTTAAAACCCAATTAAATAACAGAAAAAATCTAAAGCTGATTTCTTGATAAATAATAAATTAGGTAATAATCAAAAAATAGATATAAATTATGAATTTTAATTTGATGATCTATTTTCCGGAATATTTGAAAACTACGGATTTTCTTAATTGGCTTAGCATTTTCCTTTATTTTTATTTAGTTTAATTTTTTTACAAAAAATGGTTTTAACTATTTTATTATGTTAATTAAAGATCAAATAATATTTATATTTAAAAAAATAATTCATAAATTTAAATTATAATTTACTCTCATCTAAAAAAGTTAATATTAGCATAAATGATTTTTTATTCAATTTTTGAATTCATAAATATCAAACTGAGGATATAAAACGACATAACTCAATTAACTTTTTTTGCCCTTGCCACGTTCAAGACAAACTAAACTTTATTCCCTCGGCTTATTCACGAGTTCATACTTCAACCTGCCGGTTCAGAGTTAAAAAAGAATAAATAGAATAAACAACTTCATATTTGCACATTTATCTTCATTCTTCTTGAAATTTTAAATTGATCCCTCGAGCAAATGGCTATTGGGCACGTCTAACTATTTGCTTGCGGGGGATTATACAGTGGTTTTAATATTTATTAAATTAAAATCAAAATTTAATAAATAGTTAATAAAATTTTTTAAATTACGGTATTCTTATCTAAAATTTTATTTGTGATATCAAATTTATCCCAAAATATAATTAATATTAAAGAATAAATTTTTTAAAATATGAAACAATCAATTAATAATTAGGATATTTTTAGAATTTCAATACGAGAAATTTACAAAATCATATCTTTTCAATTTTTATCTGATTATTCTATCAAAACTATTAAACAAACAATATCCATACAAAGTGAATATCAAACTATCTAATTTTTAGATAAAAAAGTCATCCAAAAACATAAAAAAAAATATCAATATATTCATTTTGGTTTATTTTAAATTACAATAAAACCACTTATTAGGAGTGGTCTTAATACAACAATCTTATTATGTTTAAGAGACAAAAGATATTTAAATTTCAAAAATTCTTTATTAAAAGAGTACAATGACATTTAAAGGATCTGGGCTTACTTTGGCATCAAAGCCATGGGAGTAGGAAAGATAGCTACAATTTGAAAAGTTTTTTAGGTCTGAAAATTTTAATTAATTATCAATTAAATATTACATTTATCTGAATTTGTGTTTAGAGTTGCATAACTTAAGGGCAAAGAATAGTGTAAATCTTGTGATAAGCGTAAAGCGTTGACATGCTTAAAATAGAATAATATTTGGGAAATGGTTAATAAAAATTTTTAAACTCAAAATTTTTTTTTAAATTATGACATTCTTATCTAGAACTATGTTTGTGACATCAAGTTTGTCCCAAAACATAGTTAATAATGAAGAACAAATACAAGAAATTTACAAAATGAAATCTTTTCAATTTCTATCTGATCATTCTATCAAAATGTTGAACAAACAATATGCCTACAAAGTGAACATCAAACTATTAAATTATTAGATCAAAAAGCCATCCAAAAACATAAATAAAAATATCAATATATGTCATGCCCCAACCCGAGTGCGTAACTGGCACTAAGGCTAGTTTGCCAACCCTAGTAAGCCTCCAACCATATTGACAGAAAAAAATATGATTTCAAAAATAATCATCAATATATATACCAATCAAAAAACGCATCTGAGCGATACATGGAGTCGCTAAAATACAAAAGAAGAAATATAAAAACATGCCCGTACATCAAAATCAATACAGCGGTGGGCAAGATTGAACCCTAAAGCTACGCTGAAGATCAAAATAGAAATCTGGAAAAATGAAAGAAATAGGTGAATACAAGACTCAATGAATGATAGTACTTCTCTAGACATGTAGAGACATGAATCATAAATGTTTTGAACACAGATATCATCTCAAATAATAACTAATAGCATGGTTTACAGAAAACCACATTTGCCATAGATAACACATATATTTTATACATAACAATTAGAATTAGAAGATCAAACACATGTTAGAGTATCAAAATGTATCACATATCTCATGTCAGAAGTACTCCACTCACATATCATATATCACATATCGTACCGGGATCCCGTGCAGAACTAAAATCAGAATCACAGAAGCCACATAGTACCAGAACACCACCGTGTTCCTTAAAATCAGATCACAGAAAACTCCCGACAGTTAACTTTTAAAAACACAAGTATCACTGAGGCATGTATGTAAATAATTACAGAAATAGTTTCAAGCTTATCATAGTTTAAAACAGATAGATACATATCCTTAAATTTAATATCATAATTCAGGAATCAAAGCACAGTAAATAATAGAAAACTAGAGTATAGATACATGTATAGAAAGTACTGCCACTCACTAGACACGTCAGAACCGAAATCCAGAACTCTGACATACGGCTCGCGGGTCAAAACGCATCTCCTCAAGTGTATCTACAATCACCAAGTCACAAGTCAGAACCGAAATTATAACTCACATCAAAAGACTCGACTCCCGAAAGTGGCTTAAGACCCTGCTAATCAAGGCCTTTAACATGCATCCCGAGACCCCCTAGATATCCCTACTCGACTCTATCTGATGTCCAAACCAAAACATAACCTTATCTTTAATCAAATCCTTAAAACCGAGATGAATCGGTCTCCAAAATTATTAAACCAACTTGAACCGGGCCCAAGTACCCTTGTATTTGGACTGAACCAGCCAAAACCAAACCAGACCAAACTGGAACTCTATTGAACCGGCTGAACTGGCCCCAATTTCCCATGAAGCGAGCTGAACTAGGCTCAAATCCCCATAAATCGAGGTGAATCAAACTTAATTATTCATAAACTAGGGTGAACTGCTTCAAACTACACAAAATCGAACTGAACCGACCAAAAACCACATAGAATCAAGCTAAACCGGGTAGAAAAGTCCCTGAATCGAGCCCAAAACACTAAAACCAGCAGGTTTAACCATAAATCCCCAAAAATTTAGGTGAACCGAAGCAATTCACTGCTCAACCCCTATTCCATCTTGTTCCCCTCACTTTGCTGGACTGGGAACCAGTCTCACTTCCTTGTTGTGAGCTGGCCTATGCCTTGAACCGGTTGGTTCTAGCTCAACTGGGTCAAAATCGGCCCAATCAACTTAGGACAAACCCGGATAATATCTAGGTTTGCCATCTTTGCCCGGAAACCTAAGTCGCAGACCTGGTTGTCTGCAACAACCCGAACCCCTTCAAAACCACAAAAAACCCAGATTTCATCCTTAACTAACCAAATCAAAGCCCATGAATAGGAATTCTAAGGTCCTCGAGCTGATTAATAAGTTTTAATTCGAGGAATTTTGTTTAAAAACTCAAATTTTTTTCTCGAAAATTCCATTAGACGCTGTTGGCTCTCCCAGCTCCAGTTCTTCCACTTTTTCATGCAAACACTCAATTTGATCACACAAGCTAGCTCGTCTCTCATCCTCGCACAAATACCTAAGGTCCTCGGGGAGTTGCCTTGCTCCTATTGGAGCAATTTTGGCTTCGAGGACCTTCAGTCAACTTCTGGCAAAAGCCCCTCTTCTATCATGATCTGGCCCACGAGAGTTTTATTCCTTTCAAATAACTCCCCCCTCTATTTTCCAAATTGGTCCCGAACTTGGGTACCTTCCACTTCAAACCTTCCCTCTTTACTTTCTCTCAACTTAGCCCAAATTCTACCAGGTTTTACAAAAACACCACTAACCTTTAATTTGTTCAAATACACCCCTAAACCTCTTAATTAGAAAATTTCCAAAAATTAAACAATAAAATTTGAGGGCCATTACAATATAAGCATTTTGGCTTAGTTCAAATTGCAATCAAACCACTTACTAAGAGTGGTCTTAATGTAGCAATCTTACTCTATTTAAGAGACAAAAAGCATTTAAATTTCAACGATTCCTTATTAAGAGTTGTTGAAACTAGCCTTTACAATGGTCCTGTTTATTTCAATTGCTTTTCAAATTTTTCCATTTCTCTTAGAGATCCAGGAGTTTTCAATACTTTAACATTTAAAATACAATCTTTTGGTTATAATATGGAACCAGACAATATTCCCTTTGCACTAGTCTATAGAATCTATAATGAAACCATGACTACAATCTTAGATCATTTAGCAAAAATTACTAGCCCCAAAAATGAAACAATTCTTTCCAACCTCAACAAGGAAATTCAAACGTAATTGTTTCTCAAACAATCCTTTGGGATGATATTCAATTACCTTTTGAATGGGAATTAAAAGATCAAGTACCCCAATTGATTTTAAAAAACAAAAACTTTACAACAAATTCAAGAATTTGAAGATGGAATGGTTAGATTAAAATTTTCTTGCAACCGTTTTTCCCGACTCAGCATAGGTGAGCCTAGTGTTAGACCAAAATCTACATATGTTCCTTCAAGAGCTTCTTGTTCTTCAATACCAATTAAAAAACATCTTAATATTGAAGAAATTAGAAATTCATCAACCATAGCTCAACAAATATGAGGAAGAAGAATCTCAACCTAAGATGTCACCAACACAATCTCAAATGCAAGATCCACAAATTTTTACCCTACAAGAAAATTTTATTTTAAATAAAAAACTTCTCAAACAAGAGTTTTGGTCTATTGAAAATAATGAAAAGAGAAAATGGTTTTTACAAAATATAGACCAACAAAATAAAAATTTAATACATGAAAAATTTTGTGAAGCTGTTCAAAAGCACCAATTTCATATAAAATACTTTGATTGGTTTTCAATTTATGCCCTTAATAATAATATTAATTATCCTTTTGAAGGTAATCTAAAAGAAATCAATATTACTAATAAAAATAATAAACAATGGGTGACAACGACAGGAGCTAAAGAAGCTATCCGCCCTTCTTTAGAAAAAATCCAAATACACACTAGATCTACAACAATCAGAGCATCTCCTTTCAAATCTAAAAATTCTGATAAAAATAATGTCACTTCTATGGATGTCCAAAAAATAATGAAACAAAATAATTTTACAAATCAAAATCTTCAAATCTTAAGCGAACAATTAGTAAGAATTGAAAATTTTTTAATTAAACCATCACAAGAAGACGAAAAAAGAAAAACAAAACCACTTTTTACTCCCCATGAGATTCCTTCACAGTACCAAGATGAATTATTAGAAGAAAATTTTGAACAAAAAATCAATGATAAATTTCCACAATTACAAAGAGTAATAGATAATGTCATTGTACTAAATACACCACTTCAAATTTCAGGATCAAGACAAATTCAAACTCTAACCCAACTATCCGATACTGAAGTTGAACAAATAATAGAGACATTTACGAAAGACCCACAAATTAATACAACCAATGGAACAATAAAAAATTCACACAAGTATTACAAAAAATTATTATCCTCGTTCTTCATTCCTTGATCAATAATTTAAAGTCCAGCTTGAACCTATAGTTCATTACAAAGAAAGTGAAATTTTCAAATGGAATCTAGATGGTCTCTTAGAAAATCAAAAACTCTCAAAATTACAAGAAATGACAATGGTAGCAAGTGCTTATAAAACAAAAAGACAATATTCTGATAGAGCAATTACTGAAATCTTAATATCAGGATTTGATGGTAGATTAAAATCTTGGTGGGATAAATACCTCACTCAAACTGAACGTACTCAAATCCTCAATGCTTTAAGAATAGATCAAGAAGGAGAAATTGTTAAAACTGAAGATATCAACCCATTCAAGATGCAGTCAATACTTTAATATATTCAATAATTAGACATTTTATATGAGATACTAAGAAAATAGAGATAGATCCTTAATAATCCTTAATAACCTTAGATGTCCAAACCTTCAAGATTTTACTTGGTATGAAGATGTTTTTCTCACAAAATTATCCCTACGCGATGATTAAAGACAACCATATTAGACATATGCTGATATCTCAGATATAATTAGGGAAATAACATTAGAAATATGTACAAACTTTCTATAATAACCAGATTTTTTTTATTTAATTATTAAGACCAGGGTGTAATTGTAAGAATTAAGGGACTTGGGGTCAAATTGAAAATATGAGGGACTAGATTGCAGAAAACTTAAATCTGAGGGACTAAGTAGCAATTTTGCAAAAATTCTGGCATGAATAGTGACTGATCGGCAGTTCTTGCTGTTTTGACTGCGTATGTGATGATTTTTTAGTGGATTTCTGCACCTTTGCGTGTGTTTTTAGGAAACCTATCAAACCCCTCTATTAATTTCGAGTTTTAGAGAGAAGAGAGTGGGAATTTGGGCTTTTTGGTTCGATTGGTCTGCTTACGCCTGAGCTGGATTTTTTTCGAGATTTTGAGCTATTTTGAAGTAGATCAATCCGATTAAATAGTCCAGTACGGTTTGCCAGAGGGAGTTTTTCAAGTCTGGGTTTGGATCGGTGGAGGTAAGTTGGTTTTGGTTGTTTTTTTTTTCAGTTTTCTCTTGGTTTTCCGGTTGCAGGCATTGGGTCTGCAACCGGGTTTGGATGCTGGGTCGATAGGTGAAGGAGAAAGGACCCGAAATGATCCGGGTCCTGTGCCGGGCTGGGCTGGGCCCGTTTAAGCCCAGGCTCGGCTAATCTGGGCCGCGGCCAGTGGGCCGGCCCACAGGCTAGACAAGGCTGGGTCAACCCGCGGGTTGACTCAGCCCAGCAAAAGCTTTGTTTGGGTTGACTCGGTGAGTCTACCCAGTGAGTTGTTGGGATATGCTATCCCGGGTGTAGGCCAGAATCAAGGATAAAGACTGGTTGGGGATAGGGGAATTAGATAACCTGGAATTTAATAATTAAATATTCATTAAGGTTTCTGGGTAGGGTGAACTGGTCAGGGTTGACCAAGGTTTCACCGGCCAAGTTAAGGCTTTTTAGGCCTGTTCTCTTGGTGATTGGACCAATTCCTGGTTTAGGGAGATGAGGGCTATCAGACCAAGTGGGTTTGGAAATTTTGGATAGTCGGTTTGAGGTGAACCGCCCCGATTTAGTGAAATACTTGTTGGATGACCAGTTCACCAGTTTTTTGGCTGGTTCATAGGGAGATTGAACCAGTTCCTAGTTTTAACATGATAAAACCTAGCTGACCATGAAATTTAGTGATGGTTGGGTGTCCGGTTCAAGGTGAACCGGGCTCGGTTCAATGTGCTAGTGCTTAAGAGTGGGGTTTTTGGTCGGTTCAAGGCTGGTTTAAGAGGTTTTTGGCCGGTTGGTTCAGGGTGGTTCTTAAGGTTTTTGGGTCTTTGAATCCGATTTTTGAAGGTTTCGTGGTCGGTTTAGTTCAGCTTGGGGTAGTTTTAGACCGTTTAGGTTGGTTTAGGGGTTTCAGGAGATCGGTTCATCATGGTTCAAAGATTGGGGAGACGGGTTCTTTATGGGTGAGGGTCGAGGAGTAGAATTGATAAATTTTCGTGAGTCACAAGGGTCTTGGTGCCAGGTAGGGTGCCTCAGGATGCGTGTTAAAGGCCTAGACAGGGAAGGTTTTGGGCCACTTTCGGGAGTTGAGTCTTTTGAGATGATCTCCGATTTTGGATCTAACTTATGGCTTGGTGATTGTAGATACTTCTGGGGAAGTGCACTCTGGTCGTGAGTCATTCGTCTGAGTTTCTGAATATCAGTTTTGATGTGCCCGATGAGTGACAATACTCTTTGTACATGTGTCTGCATTACGGTTTTCTGTTTGTTTCTGTATTTTGGTTTCTGAACTATGAAGTTACTTCTGGGACATGAATCTATCTATTTTAAAGTACGATAAGCTTGAAATTATTTCTGAAACTAATTATATATCTGCCTCAGTAATACATGCGTTTTAAAGGTTAATTTGTCGTGAGCCTCTATGTGATTCCGTTTATCTAGCTCTGACTCCGTTTTGATCTAGGGTGGTAAAGACTTGGCCACCAAATGGTTGGCCTCTGTGGCATGTGAGGAGTGCCCTGAGCCCAATGATATGTAATATGTGTGATTTTGATTCTGGTTCTAGTTCTAACACGGGATCCTAGTGCGACAGATATGAGATATGTGACTCTGACTCTGATATGGGATGTTCGGAGCTCTGCCGTCATACGGTTGGCCACCGTAGCGTGCGGGAAGTGCCCTGGTTCCACACGTGACTCTAATTCTGATATGGGATGCCAAGGGCTCTGCCGTCGTACTGTTGGCCACATAGCATGCAGGAAGTGCCTTGGGTCTAGAAGTGACTCTGACTCTAATACGGGATACTAGGGGCTCAGCCGGTAAACGATGGGTCGTCATAGCGTGCGGAGAGTGCCCTAGGCCCATATATGGCTCTGGTTCTGATATATGATATGTGATATATTCTGATACTCCGACAAATTTCTATTTTCTAATTCTGACTGTGCATATGTAAACTACATGTGTTATCTAAGCAACGTGATATTATAAACTATGTTATCACTTGGAAATGATACTTGTGTTTTTGACTGGTTACGATTCCTGTACTGGCATGTCTAGATAGTATTGTTATTCACTGAATTTTATACTCACCTTTCCCCCCCCCAACCTTCTAGATTTCAGTTCTGTTTGGCAGCGGTAGCTCCTGCGACAAATTCTATCACCACTGCACCGACTTGATTGTACAGGCACTCTTTGTATATTTACTTTGTATTTTACACGCTCCATGTACGGTCAAACATGTTTTTATTATTTATATTTATATGGATGGTCTTTCCGATGAGATGCTTTATCTACTTCGTTCTAGTTAGAGGCTTACTGGGGTTGGTACGCCAATCCCAGTGCCAGTTGCGCTCCCGGGTTGGGGCGTGACACTTTCACATAAATCAAAACATACAAAAATAATTAACAAAATTCTAGAAAAGAATTAGAAATTTTTGCCAACAATTCGAATTCAACAAAAAAACAGAAATTCCTCCGTCAAGAAGAAAACTCAATAAAAAAACCCATAAAATATAGAAACTATAAACCTTAGACCAAGTAGAGAAAATTTTTACAACAATAATAAAGAATTCTCTTGACCTAAAAATACAAAAAATTTAAAAAATCAATCTCATCCTAAGAAATATTACTTTAACAAAAATAAATTCATTCCAACATGCTATAAATGTGGCAAAGTAGGTCATTTAAAAATTAAATATCCAACTAAAAACAAAATAAATTTTTTAGATATAGATGAATATTTAAAAGAATAATTAATAAAACTATTAATTAATTCTGATTACAATTTGAATCTCAATCTCAAAACCAATCATCATTTTCTGAAAATCAAACTATAGATCAACATTGCACTTGTAATACAACGAACGTTATCTCAAAAGAACAAGAATTAATTTGGAAAATGATAGAAATTATGGAAAATTCTCAGTTAAAAAGGAATTATTTGTTAAAATTACAACAATCTCAACAAGAAATACATCAAAAAAGAAAAATAAAAAACTTTAGAAAATTTTTATGACTTGGAGAAAAATTATACAAAGAACTAAAAATCCAATAAAACAAAAAACAATAACTACTAATCAAATTAAACCAAGACATGAACTAATTAAAACTTGAAATAAAACAAATAAAAGAACAAATGAATATGAACAAAATAGAAATGTAAGATTTAAAAAATCAAGTAATAATTCTCAAAAATAAATCAAAGGGTAAAGAAAAAGTACAAGAAGTACAACAAGATTTTCAAATATTTACACTCCCATAAAATGTTCAAGATATTAATTTATTGTCTCAAATCTCATATCAAAAGTGGAATGTAAAATTTAAAAATTGTGATTATTAAAGAATCTATTCTTTATACAATAGCATTAATGGATTCTGGAACTGATCTCAATTGTATCGAGAAGGGCTCGTGCCCATAAAATATTTTAAACCTACAACAAAAAGATTATCCTCTGCCAATGGATCTCCTCTCAGAATAAAATACGAAGTTTCAAAAGCCTATGTATGCAATCAAGGAATTTGTATCAAAACCCCTTCCTTTTGGTAGGCAATTTAAATAGTGAAGTAATATTAGGAACCCCATTTCTAAATTTATTACAACTCATGATTGTATCCAACAAAGGAATACCTATAATAATCAATGATCAAGAAATTATATTTGAATTTCTGAATCCACCAGATATAAGAGTTTTAAATTATTTAAAAAGTCTAGCAATATACCCTAAAGAACAAATTAATTCAATAATAAGAATAATCTCTCAAGGAAAAATAATTAAATTTATTAAAAGATGAAAAAATCGATCAAAATATTCAAAATAAATTGATAGACAAAAATATGCAATTAGCAATTTCGATCTTTCAAGAAAATTAATAAAAAAAGCCTCTTCAAATTTACCAAATGCCTTTTGAGAAAGAAAAAAGAATATAGTAAGTCTACCATATACAAAAGATTTTTCATAATCTCAAGTAAAACAAAGCAAGACCAATCCAAATGAACAAAGAATTACTTGAATATTGTAAAAAAGAAATTCAATATTTATTAGATATAAAATTAATAAGAAAAAGCTAATCACTATGGAGTTGTACTGCTTTTTATGTTAACAAAAATGCTGAAATAAAAAGAGGAACTCCAAAACTTGTTATCAATTACAAACCTCTCAATGATGCTTTACAATAGATAAGATATCCCTTACCAAATAAACAAGATTTATTACAAAGATTAACTAATACAAGAATTTTTTCCAAATTTTATTTAAAATCAGGATTTTGGCAAATCCAAATAAATGAATTTGACAAGTACAAAATAACTTTTACTGTTCCTTTTGGCTAGTATGAATGGAATGTAATGCTTTTTGGTCTAAAAAATGCTACAAGTGAATTTCAAAGAATAATGAATGATATATTCAACCCTTGCACTAATTTTACAACTGTATACATTGACGATATGTTGATTTATTTTGAAAATATTCAATCTCATTGGAAACATCTGGACACGTTCCTTTACATAATCAAGAAAAATGGTTTAGTTTTATCACTAACAAAAATAAGCTTTTTTCAAACAAAAATAAGATTTTTAGGTCATTACATGAATCAAGACACAATAGTACCAATTGAAAATGTTTTAATTTTTGCTGATAAATTTCCAAATGAAATTAAAGATAAAAATCAATTACAAAGATTTTTTAGGTGGTCTCAATTATATTAGTGACTACTTTGAAAAATTAAGCTAAATAACAGCACCATTTGGGCATAGACTTAAGAAAAATTCACCAGCTTGGTCTTCAAAGAATACCAAAATAGTCAAATAAGTAAAAGTGTATCTAAAAACTCTCTCGTGTCTACACTTAGCAGATCCAAAAGCCTACAAAATTATAGAAACTGATGCTTCTGATATAGGTTATAGAGGTATCCTTGAGCAGAGACCTTTAGGACATACTGAAGAACAATTAGTTAGGTTCACGTCAGGAACCTAGAACCAAGCCCAAAGATACTATAGTATTGTCAAAAAAGAAATTTTTGCAATTATTTTATGTATTTCAAAATTTTAAAATGATTTGTTAAATCAAGAATTTTTAATAAGAGTTGAATGTAGTACAACAAAACATGTTTTGCAAAAAGATGTTCAAAATATTGTATCAAAACAAATTTTTGCAAGATGGCAAACAATTTTATTTGTTTTTTACTTTAAAATTGAATATATTAAAGGGGGAATCAAATTCCATTTCTAATTTTCTAACTAGAGAATTTTTACAGGGATGCCCAGTCCAATAAAATGCCACCCAAAAAGAACACCTTCACTCACAAGCCAGCCTAAACAGCCAACCAAAAAACCACTAAAGTCTCTTATGCTTTGTCAATAACCCAAACACCTGCACCCCAAACTATCCAATTAAGGTCAATCTCTAAAAAGATTGGTATGCAATTACATTACAATAAGAATAAGAGCAAGCCTACAAAAATATGGACAATTAGGGCCATTCACTAGAACTACCTCTATGGCAAGAACCATTTCCCAATCATTTGCAAAAATTGTGGTTGTAAAGCCATAGTCTAGGAAAGCATCCAGCTCTTCCGCCATTCAAAAACAAACTTCAAGCACCCAACATTCTTCTCAAAAATCTCAATATTTTACAAAAAATTTGTTGTTAACAAAAATTGTTTTATTAGAAATTTTTTTTTGGAATGAAGATACCTCAAAAATCCCATCAAAAGTTTTCCTTCCAAGATTCCAACTTATTGCTTCCACTGTTTCCAAAACCCAAAGGTTCTCTGAATTTATTCTCACAGACACTGACTCAGTTTCAATCAAACATTATCTTGATAATCAGGATTCAACCCAAATTGCTTATTCAACTTGCCAAATCTATCAAATTTTGACTCCGGAACAGTGGGGTCAACATTCAAATCAAAACAGAAAATTTTCTCAAAATTTTTCTCCTCCAATTTTTAATTACCAGGACTATAGAATAGCTTGGTACAATGTTTTTCTTTTTCAAAATAAATCGTTCAAACATTCTTGAATGATTTAATTTATCTAATAATTCAATTCCAATCTTAATCCAAATTGGTTTCCACTTGGTGGTTTTATTATGGTCCACTAGCCCAAATTCTTCCACCTTTAGCCTAAGAAAGGCTCAATATTTTTCAGGAAAAATTCAAAATCCTTACTTCATTGCCCAACTCCCAATTCTCTTTTATTTTTTCTCAAAATTTTGTTTGGCTTTGATAGTATCTTGGTAATATACTATCCTTCAACATGACTTTCCATATCTTAGAGATCTTTCAAAATCAAGTGGTGGGACCAATTCAATTTTGAAGTTGTCCTCTCACTAAATATTTTGAAATTCTTCCAAAATTTCTCAAACCAATCTTGCTATTCTAACCACAAGTGACTCACAATTTCTTCTACAAAAATCTAAAAATATTGCTGAATTGTCATCAGCAAAATTTAAAAAAGATTATAAACGTTTAATTCTTCAAACCTTTTAATCCTTCTCTGATTTAGATGATGATGAGAGTACCCAATCACCTTCCTTTTGTTCTCAATCCCTTTCAATTGATTTGGCTCAAGATAATGAGGATGATCGTTTTGGCATCCTCCCACCTATCCAGTAATCACCAAAAAGATCCAGTTTGTCAAAAGCCAAGACTAAGGGTAAAAGTAAGAAATGAGTAGATAGTGTTTACTCTTGCCCAAATTACCTTGCTTAAAAAAAATAACTCTTCAATGATCTCATCTATACACAAGGCAAAACAAGAATCGTGACATGCAAAGTATTCACACATGCAAAACGAGCAATGTCATGACAAAATGGATACTATTCCAAAGTCAATGGTTGTGACAAAAGATTCAAGAGGTTCAAGTGGTTCAAAGCTGCAAATTTCATTCGCAAAGCCACTATTTCAAGCACGTAAAAGTTGCATCAAAAGATTCAAAGCTATCAAGTGTAAATTATTCCCGACAAGCACACGCATGGGATTCCTGACAAAAGCTGTCGAGATTCCTCAATCAAACTTGCAAAAGAAATAGAATTCACGTGATTAATGTTACTGTAAACAAATTGTATTTCATTCTGTTTCAAGTTCGATGTCTATAAAAGGAGATATTCGGAATTTGTGAATGCATCATTTGGCTTTCGCTTAAGAAACCATTTGAGCCTCAATCTCTCTTGTACAGCCAAAATTGTATTCTCAATTTTATTCAATACAACAATTCCAATTTTATTTGAAGTTTTAATTATTGCAAGTATTTCAGTTTATGCTGTTCAATATCTGTATTTTATTTTTGTAATCAATATCTTTTTTTAAATTTTTTTATTTTAGATTATTTGTTTTCAAAAATATTATCTAGTTCTTGAGCTTACTTTGGTATCAGAGCCAGTCTTATCTACTACTTGGGAATGATGTGCGCTGATTGAATGGGATATCCCTTTTGGCTCAAGTGAAATATAATTTTTTGATCATTGAATATTATACATATTCCTTTACTGGATACAGTCATGGGTTGTAATAAATTTAGAAATGGGGTTCCTAACATTACTTTCCTATTTAAATTGCTTACCAGAAGGAAAGGGTGATATTAATTTAATAAATATTAAAAATTTTAATTTATTAAATTAATTTATAATATTTAATATAAATCTTTGTAATTTTAGAGGTTTGCCTCAATAAATGTTTAAAAAATGTAATTCTTGTTAATATTTTTTTACTTGATTTGCTGATAAATGTGTCATTTTGTTATAATATTATGTTTAAAAATTAAAAAAAGAATATTACTTAAATATATATTTTAACGTATATTTCATCCTATTAAAATTTTTAAATTTGTTATTGGCAGTAGCATACGGTAGGACAATTTTTATAAATAAAATGAATTTTTACACCATTTACATGCGAATAAACACCTCATGTAAATTCTAAATTCTAAAACTTAGCTTTTGGTTGGTTATTACAATAAATGGCCTAATTAAACGTGCAATTGACTCGAGAAGGAAGGGAGAAAACTGTCATTCAACCTCCATCACTCCATCACTGCACACGTGACTATCACGTGCGTCAATGCCTCATCCGGCCATTTCCAAATATCTCTTGGAAAGACCTCGATGGGTCGCATATTCAAGCCCTAAACCGAGTACCCTGTGTTCTGCAGAATCATTAGCAACGCAGTAAGCAAGGAGAGATGGGAGTAGAGAAGCAACTCCTCAGAGCTGGAACCGGTCCCAAACCGGTCGCTGGTCAGACCGTCACCGTCCACTGCACCGGTTTCGGTTAGCACCCTTCCTTATCCTCCTCTACAGTTGTATCAAAATATGAGTTTGAGTCAATTTGTCCCAGATTGATCTCTCTCTCTCTCTCTCTCTCTCATTATTTTTTTCCAATCACTGACCGCAGGAAAGAATGGTGATCTTTCTCAGAAGTTCTGGAGGTACATGACCAATTTCGGCTGCTTATAATTTGTTTATTTTTTTTTTATCTCGTGGGATTAAATTTATGGCTTGAGTCGCGGTTTTTACTGCCGAGTTTTCTAATCTTACCTCGCATTGTGCTTTTATTACTTGTGTTAGCACGAAGGACCAAGGGCAGCAGCCATTCAGCTTTAAAATTGGCCAAGGTTCTGTTATTAAAGGTAACTTCTGTTATTATGATTGTTAATTTCGAATATGTGTAAATGATATTTGGTCATTAGGTTCCCGTAGAGTTGAATGCCCTTGAATGATAACACTTGCATTGTTCTGTATATATTTTTAATAATTCTCTTTGTGTTTACGTTGGGAATTATGTGCAGCTTTTAAAAGATTGGTACCTCTTGCCAAAATTGAAAAATTTTTAAAACACAAAATTTATGTTTAGGAAACGCATTTCCCACTCCCACTCTCCCACTCCTTAGCTGTTTCTGAAAATTCTGTTTTTCATAACAATGTAACTTCATCTTCAATTGGATATTTCCTCCCATGACTGATTTCATCTTGAACTTTTCTTTTTACATTCGGGAGCAAGTGGTGTGCAAGATATAGCATTGGCTTTGATTCTTCTTTCAGTTATTGTTGTTGTTGTTGGAAATTGAAAATAGGGGAAAAAAATTGTAAGGAGCAATGTTAATCAATGTAAAATATTGATTAGATTGGTGGGGTAGATAAGATCCTTTTAAGGTTT
The DNA here is from genome assembly GCA_911865555.2 of Thlaspi arvense. Taxonomy (NCBI): domain Eukaryota; kingdom Viridiplantae; phylum Streptophyta; class Magnoliopsida; order Brassicales; family Brassicaceae; genus Thlaspi; species Thlaspi arvense. The sequence continues at coordinate 124,010 of CAJVSB020000805.1, forward strand.
CACGATACATTTCTCCTAGATAAGATTTCTTTTTCTATTGGTCCTTCAGAAAGTATCACAACCTCCCGGATGAGATTTCAGCTCTATAAGGTTATCTTCTGTTCCTTGACGCAAAGATCACCATTTTTTTAAGTGATTCATGGATTATGGCTGTCCTTTATCATTTGCTATAGGTGTATCTCGGTTTCTATTATTATAAATTATCAGGGACCTACTTTACTATAACACATTATTATGAACTAATAAGTGGTGGCCCTTAACTTTAATTAGTATTGCATATAAATAGTTGAGATGAATGTGTGCAAGTTAATTATCTCTATTTTTCTTCAATGAACACAAGCAACTTGTATTCCGTGTTGGCATGATTGGTTCAGTTGTGACGTCCCCATGAAAGGGAAAAGAGTTTGAAAAGTGTGTGTGCTGTGTGCCCGTGCATGTACGAGGGTATATAGGCTTGTGAAAGCAATATAACTTATGCATGAACTTTCTTTCATGGTCTGATAGGAGCTAGACTGGTAAATTTGATCCTTTTCTTTAATGTCGTTTTGTCATGCTGGTGATCATGGTATGGTGGCTATTGAATCTATAAGGGAAACAATTTGATCTTTGACAGATTTCTAGATACCTTGACTTGAAGACATTGCTTATCTGAACAAGTGGTATCCTATTAGATTTAGTATAAACATGGTTCCACGGATTTTGTGTCTTATTTGGGTATAATTTATGATGTCTCAGGCTGGGATGAAGGTGTAATGGGAATGCAGGTGGGCGAAGTCGCTCGGTTGCGGGTATGTTATAACTTCTGGTTGCCGTATTCTTTTTGTTTAATATATAAGATTTGCTAACCGAATCAGATAAATAATATATATCTCTAACTAATATGGTTCTGATTTAAAGATTCTGGTAAACATTAAATCATTTTTATGCATTTATTGCTGTTTCTAGTTTATCTAAATCTTGTTTATTGAACTGTGCAGTGCTCTCCTGACTATGCTTATGGTGCCGGTGGTTTCCCGGCATGGGGTATTCAGCCCAACTCAGTTCTGGATTTTGAGATTGAAGTTCTGGGTGTGAAGTAATTGCCACTGGAAATCATAATCTTCGGTGACTATATGATACGTAACTTTTATATCATGTTCTACTAAAAAATAAGTATGTCGCTTGAACTTCTGCATGACAGTCTCTGAATCAATGTTAAAGAAACGCGTTATTCTCCTGTTGCTCTCTTTTGTGTTGAAGTGTGTTGTATTGCATTTAATCCGAGAAATTGGTAAGTTGAGTTTATTACTTTATACAGCAGGTTCGGTTTAGGAATTGACTTGGAAATAAGAGAGTTCCAGATTTAATTCATCACCGGTGCGTTTGTTTACACTGTGTTTGGTAGTAAAAAAGAATGGGATTTGAATTGGAATTGGAATTGGAATTAGATTTGAAATTTCATGAATTTCCAAACCAAATCCCGTTTTACCGTTTGGCAAAAAGCAAACTTTTGGGCTCTTTTATCACGAAATGTAAAAAAGTTTCTTTTGCATGGAATCTAAATTTTTAATTTGAGTAACGTGTAACCATGACGAAAATATCATAATTAGAACTGAATCAGGTATATTTATATAAAATGCGAAAGAATAAATGAAAAAAGTATTTAGATGTTGCTATTAAAGAATAATCTATTGAATCCCAGAGCTCTTTTTTAGGAGATACTAAATGTTACTTCCAGTTCCAGGGAATCCGAATCGTCAAGACTAACAAAATAAAATAAAACATTAAATGAAGGAAAAGAAACTAAAGAAAGCTGTTGTCCTCTATTGGATGAAAGGGTTTCAACTATAGCCTCAGCCCTGGAGTCATAACTTTTACAAAAGCGGCTTTTCTTTCCAGCTTTTATCGGGAAAAAACATTGATAAAATCCCTCTTGGCTTTCAGATTTCACAATTAAATTATATCTATGAAAGTGACAATATGTCGGCAAATCCCTTATGTCACCCAAACAAAGTTTATTGTTAATGAATGACAATGATGCCTTCAGTCCATCCATCCCTTCTTATTATGCTCACGAGAGTTTAATCACCCATCATCCATGTAATTGGAAACAGCCTAAGATTACTCTGCTGGGGATAGTGGCGATCTAAACAACCCACATTAACAAATAAATTATTTATTAAGTGATTATGACAATCATTATCTTATGGCAAACCCGTCAATCCCGGCTTTTTGTCTGAGCTAAATTGGGGTTGCCACCCTAAGGGCAGACCATAATAATGAGAGGAATGAATTGCACCACTCACATTTACCCTGTTCTCTCCGGTGGAAGCAAAAGATTTCAACTTTGTTGTTCAGATTTTTTTTTTTTATTTTCTAATTCTTATAGATTTGAAATTTGTCTTCCCATAAATAGTTCATTTTATATACAATCATATTAATTAAATTTAAATTTAAATTCTTTTTAATAAATTTAAATAACCATAAAAATATAAAAATAAACATAATTGACCCATTTCTCAATCAAAATAGACAGCCAAAACCCTGTCAGTGTGTGGTCTTATTCTTCAGTGCCATAATGGTTGGATTATTTGGCAAAATTGTATTGCACTTGTGCTTCTAATTTCTTACTACACGTGGTGCACTAATATTGGGCATCTCCCAGCCCCAATTGACAAAATGCTTTTGAGTGCAAATTAATTGAATGGAGGATGGGATTATAACATGGAGTTGGCTCACTCGATTGCACCCCAATCATTCACCCCGTGCCCTCCAGATGCACTGACCTCTTCATTTGCTGGGCCCAAGCGAGCAGAGGCTAAGAGCTACGGCCTAATAGCATGTGGGTTGTTGATTGCAAATTATGGTCATGTAGTGAGCAGTTTTTTTCTTTCTTCCTTTCTTTTTCTTTTTAATAAATAAATTAGCCTAAAATTTACCATCAAGTCAAGTGTTAGCCTAGGCTCTGTTTACTGCCTGGATCTGTCGGTTTGATTAGTTTACAGTTTTAACGATAATTTTTCATTAAAAATTAAAATTAAAATTGTTTAAGAACTAATAAAAAATTAATTAATTTTAACTTTTTTATTTAAAAATAATATATTTATAATTTTATTTAAAATTTATATTTTAGATTAATTTAATTATAAATGTATTATTTTTAAATAAAATTATATATATATAAGAAATATAAATATTATTATAAAATTAAAAATATATTATTTAATTTATTATAATTTGTATTATAATATATTTATAATTTTATTTATATTATTGTATTGCATTATTATTATAATTTTATTTAAATTATATAAGAAATATAAATATTATTTAATTAAAAAATAATATTTCTTATTTATATATAAATTAGAAATATTATTTTTTAATTAAATAATATATTATTATTAAAATATTTTTTATTATCAAATCCTGATTCAATAATTTTATCAATTTAATTATCTGTCCAAATTTTAACATCTTGATGCGGGGACGAGAACATTTAAATTTTTAATAAATTTGACAAATGTTAACGTTGAATGTCATAAATTTTTACTTTGTTATAAATATTAAATATTTATAATTCAGAATAGCCTATCTTTTCTTTTCACATTTAATTTAACAAAAAGAATGAAAGAATAAGGACAAGAAAAAGAGTTTTAATGTTGTAAAAAGTTTCGAGTTTCAGTTTAATAATTATTTTTAGAAAAAGAATAGTAAAACTCCAACTAAAGATTAACCAAGGAAAAGGAGGGGTGATTTCGTAAATTTAATTGTCTATATAATGTTCCCACTCCTGTGTGGCATTCCTTCTTGACGGAATGTTCATGTGCTGCGGCCAATGTACTGCTTAGAGCTGCTGTTCTTCTCCCCCTTCTATACCTTCTCTGCATAACATATTCAGAAACTTTTCGCGGTGTATAAGATTCGATTTGCCGAGCCTGCGATCTATCTACTTGGATCTCTGGTGATCAAAACAGATCTTGTCGGACTCTTCTTGAGTTCTCACTGTAAGCCTGTTTTGGCTTCAAGTTTTCTTTCTAGGCTTTCAACTTTTGCTTCGGACTTTTCTGGGTTTCTGTCATTTTTCCCCATTTTGATTTGCTCCTTTAGAAATTATCATGGATTTTGCTCTATCCTGCGTTTGGTTGCTGATAGAATTTCTGGGATTTATTTTGCTCGCAGTTACGCCCAAGTCAGCCAGGAGTTTTTTTTTTTCCCTGTCCTTTTCCTTTGGTTTCATAGCAACCAACCAAAAATTGAATATTACTAATTTCTATTCTGCTGCATCAAAATTACTTCTTTGGTCTGCTTCCTTATTTTGTGATGCTTTTACTGTCTATGGTTTTCAAATGATTTATGTATTATTACGGTTTTCGTAGGAATTTATATGTGAACACCCATTTTTCTTGCTTTCTTGCCTTTCTGGTAAAAGCACAAATCTTTAATTAGTTTTTATTTAAACAGAAGATAATTCTCTGTTTAAGATGAAGCGTGGACTTGAATTAATTTTGGGACTTATAAAAAGGGTGTAGTCAATTCCATTTTCTTTGCAATTCCCGAATATCTAATTCTGTTTTATCCATTAATTAACTTAGTGTTTGATGTTTCTTTTTTCATTCATCTAGATCCTCTATTTATAGATATTTTAACATGGTCATTGCCCTTGTAGATTTCTTGATAGACAGACCTACACCAACAGTTTTGGCTTCTCCGTTGGTTCATAGAAGTACGGCACCATGCGGTGGTTCAGTTTGTCAATTGATGTGTTTCGCAAAGCCATCTCCTTGAACTTATTTTGCGGGTTATTTTATAAGTTGCTACCTCTCCATTGATCTAATTAATTCTGTTCTCTTGTTTTTCTTATCAAAGGGATGCAATCAATTTTAGTTTACTCATTGTTGAATGCACTGGATTAGCTAAATAGAGAAAACTTGAACCCCTAGTCTCCATCATAGACTTTGTGCAGTTCCATAGAATTTCTTAGAACCTAACCTTCCATTGATATACATCCCTATCTTGGTACCTTCTGCACTGGTTTCTCCTATATCTTGTCCATTTATTTCAATAACCGAGAGGAGAAAGAAGTTATGGTGTGCCAAGCAGCAAGTCAAACAGATTCCGGGCATTAAAGCATGAGAATGGGATTGCAGGGAGAGCTACTATTATAGTTAGAGTGATCGCATGTTTTCAACCTTTGCAAGATTGCCAGGTATACTTAAAGAGTGATGACTAATTTCCAATTTTTTATTTTGTTGTTCTGTGTAGTTTTTTTCTCTTTTCTTGCTTTACAAGTTTGGACTTACCAACAAATTATTTCATGATTTGCTGAATCGTATGTTTCTAGATGATGATGGTGATTGAGAATTATCCGGTTTTTCTTCCTTTCAGGCTGAGTACTTTCGTCATTTGCTCAAACCTGTTACGTAAATTGTGCCCAAATTTCTGACTTCCACGTCGAGCTGCAAGTTTTGTTCTGTTTTTCCTTTTCATTCCTTGTTCCGGAAGGTGATTTCATATTATAGATATACAAATATCTATACTCTGGTGTGTATCTTGTTACCTTTCTTGGAACTATAAGAAAAATTAATTTTTGTTTCTTTGTGGGGATTTTAAGTGATAATCACATTAATAATCTTGTCCAGGTGACTTGCTTTGGCTGGATGGTTAAGGCTGAAGACTCTCTGTTGTTTCAGCAGCATTCTGGTTGTGATTTGCCCAAATTGAATCGGCAAAACCATTTTTGGCAATCATACATGAATCATGGCACAGCTTCTGCTGATGTGGCTTCCCCAAGAGGTGGAGTTTCTGGTATACATGGTCTTGGGATGGGCCAAACTTATGGAGTTCACGCATTGTTTCAGCATTTGCCTCCTCGCTTTGGTAGTTTGCTGTCTCCTTTGAACCCTCATGTCAAGGGAGAACTTTATGCATCAAATGCCTTACACGAGGCTACACAGAAAAGGTTTGCCATATTCGATCAGTCTGGGAATAACACAAGATTGTTTTTGAGTCCACTCTGTTATCCGGTCAAGAATCTGACTCCTGGACTGTCAAAATCTCTGAATGCTCATGGTTTTCATGATGAAGGGCAGACAGCTAAAGTGGAGCTAAAGTTTCAACCTTCCCAGCTATCCAAGAGAAGTCTGATGAGATTAAAAAATAATGGCGAGGGAAGTGAGATGCATGAAAACACAGAGGAAATCAATGCTTTGCTTTACTCTGATGATGATGATGGTGGGGATGATGATGATGATGATGATGGTGGTGGTGGTGATAGTGAGGAAGATGAAGTAACAAGCACGGGTAGGTCTCCTTTTGTCATTGAAGCTAGTTTAAGAAGCGTGAACTCGAAGAGGAGGTTACACTTGAATTTGCTATGTCAGATGGTGCAGTGAAAAGGCAAAGATTGATTGATGGTGAGCACAATAGATCATCATTTACAAGCATGGTGAATTCAGGGCAATTAGACGGCTTATGCAATTATGATGGTGATGCACAATCAATTTCTGCAAGATGCAAGAAAGATAAGATTCGCAAGACACTGAAAGTTCTTGAAAGCCTCATTCCTGGTATAAAGAGCAAAGACCCATTATTGGTTATTGAAGAAGCTATTAGTTACTTGAAGTATCTGAAGCTGAATGCTAAAGCTTTAGGAGTTGTCTAGCTATATTTAAAGAGAAGCCCCCTTTCCATAATAATACATGGGGCGGAAAGGAGGAAGGTAAAGGGTAGCAAATCAAAAGAATTCCCATCCGAAATGATTTGTTGATTTCAAATTCGGAGGCTGGCTTTCGTTTAAGCCTTCTGATTTCCCTCTGAACTTTTTTTTACTCTAGTGCAGTATGAAGAAAATGGAGCTTGTTTCCAGAAATGATTGGTTTTATGCTTTTAAAGGGTTTTGAGCTGGAAAGAAAGTCAATACTAGAAGGCGTGGCTGTCTTGGTCGTAGGCTGTGCTGTAAATTAGGACCCGTTTCGGCATTGTTGATAACCCTCATGGATCAGAGAGCATGCGCATTAGGTAATATGGGCCCCACGCTTAGCCCACCTTTGCCTTTTGCTCAAATAAATAAATGAATCTTGGCTTGCTGATTTTTTGTTTTTCCCACTTGATACCCTCCTTCCCTCCTTTCTCTTTATTTATATCCAAGGAAGTGCTAATCTAAAGCATGATGATAAGCTGTCTAGGAGGGCCCTCCATGATCAAATATTGAAAGAAAGTCGTCGGTCGTTTGATGGTTGTTGGGCTTTACTGTGGTTTGTGAGGTTGCAGTTTCTTCTCCTTTGTAGTTTTTGTAAAATGATTGTGGACCTTTGTGAGCTGTGTGTGCCGATAATAAGAATTTCCCAGTTCCAGACGTGAATTTGTGGTGTTGACGCTGGACTGGGTGTGAAGTAGGTTAATCCGATTGTAACCAAGTCTAGTTTGATAATTACTAGTTGGTGTGTTTGTGTGTTGTTCTATTATGATGTAATACTGTGTTTGAATTATATAGATTACGAGTCTTTTGCTAATTATCTGCCGTTAGTATTTTGAACTGTGTGAATGATGTCGGAGCTATGTTATCTCTTCCACAGTGGGTAATTTCGTGCAATATGCTTTTACTTTATTTATGTGGGACAATTTCTGTTAATTCTGTCTATAGCATTTTTTTTTTCTTTTATAGTTTTTTGAGGAGAGAAATTTAGGGCCAGCTTGGTTTGCAAAAATATTTTTTATTTTTATTTCTTAAAAATGATTTTTATTTTTAGTATTTTAAATTTTAGGGAATACGTTTGATCTATTTGCTATTTTTTGTTTAAAAAATGAAAATAAAGAAAGCGTATTAAGTTTATTAATTTTTAAGAAAGTGAAAATAAATTTTCAATTAAATAAATTTAAATTTTAAATTTTTTTAACATAGGCTTAAACGAAAAGTAAGTCGTTCCTTAAGCTTAGGTGTGCGGGGATGCTTAAAGCCCCCAGTGAAAGAAACATGTCCACACGCGCGCGCGCGTGTGGGCACTTAACAAGTAGGTCTATAGAAGCATGCTTTATCATAAACTAACCTTTTTGATTTTCCAAACTGGTAATCACTTATTTTTTCAAATTATCATTATAATAATATAATTATTTTAATACCTGAATGTTTAAAGTAATTTTTATTTTTGTTTGATCATTTAACTTTTGAAATTATATATTTAACTTTTTAATTCAAAAATACAATGAAAGCAATAATATTATCTTAATTTTTGACCCTTTGAATAGAAATTTAAAAATTATAAGATTTTGATTTTATTGACCTTTTGAATTAAAAAGTTACAAATATAAATTTAACAAAATTAGACAACCAAAAAAAACAAATATATGACATTTTTATTTTATTTACTCTTTTTTCTTGGTTAGAAGTCTAATTGTCACATGAACATTATCCACTTTCAAAAAAATATGCATATAACTAATATATAATATTTTCCCTTATAAGTCAATATACTTTTTTTATTATATATAATATAGAATTTACTTTATTTTCTTACATTCCAACTCTTGACATTCTTGTTAAAGTGATTCATACAATCCACTTATTTATCCTTTTTAAAAATATTTAACCGTTAAATTCATCTTTTCAAATTAATTTTAAAATTACTTATTACGAAATTACATCACACTTTGAAAAATTATACAACACCTCTGTTATAACCATGTCATTCATAGCATCTTCAACATAAGTATGATATTTTGGATTTAAAACTCACCCAAACGGGAAAGCCCATGAACTAGTTCGCGCCAAAATGCCAGTGACCAGGCTATAACCTGCTTCCCTCATTGTTTTCGTGTTTATGTCCCCAATACCGACCCACCACGATATTCATTAACATGTTCAATGCTGAACTAAAAGAATTGGAGCAGAGGTTTCCTTCCGAATTTCTCGTGTTACCATTGGCCCTGCATTTTACCTCATGATATCAGTCCTTTTTCAACGTGGTTTTTCCCCCCTTTATTTTTGTGCTTAAATTTTGGGTGTCTCTGTGAATGGCCCACTGACATTGCTGATTTTCTATTCAACCGGATTTTAAAATTGGCGAATTGTGTTAGAGGGGTTTGTTTTACCTGGGTTGTTTCTTTTGATGGCAGACAACTTGAAGTGCAGCGTCTTTTTCTTGTGCCTGTGATCGCTACTGCAGAGGTGTTTGATAAAAGTCCAACGACAGTTCAATCCTCACTTTTGACTGCAATGTGGCCCTTCCTTTCCCTGTGAATGGTGCAAGTGGTCTGGTTTCAAATCTCCAATGCTATTTAGTAGCTAAGATGATGTTTCATTTATGCATCCTTGTTCTTGGTTGGAGGGGAAATGGATAGCCTTGTACAAAAGCTTATTGCAGGATCGGTAAGAAAGAACAACACTCAGAACTCCCGGATCACCTTTTCCTTATCTTGTTACAAGGTGGGATTTCAACAACAGCAGAAACTATACAGTCAACAAAGAAGCAACAAAAAATATCAAGGGCTAGAAAATGCAAGCATGAATATGAGAATAGAAAAAAATATATATATTTTTACGTGGAAAACCTTTGAGGGAAAAAACCACAGGATGTTCCTGGTAAATATTCACTACTTGGAACAATGAATTTGACAGATAGTTTCCTTTCTTCTTTCGGATACTATATCCTTGGCTATAAAGACACAAATGCATCGCTCTAGGTGGATATAAACAAGTAGTATAGGACTGGGACTCACCGAGTGGGAACATAGAATCATTTCCAGCTCTTGCTGCTGGGGGTGACATACTAAATCTCATGAGGATTGGAACACAGATCAACAGTAGAAGATGAAAGGCTAAAAGCTCTACTCCCCTGCATGAGATCCACAACCTAGTCTTCCTTTCACACTGCAACTCTTCTGACCCATGGAAATCCCAAAAGCCAATCCTGAGTTTTCAATGTAGAGAGAGATAGAGAGAGAGAGAGAGAGAGAGAGAGAGAGAGACATGTTTGTCCCTCAACACCTGAGGAAGAGCCCTAACAAAAACATTAATTGAGGGACCTTTAGAGAGGGGTGGGGACAGAAGGCTGCAAGAGTGGATAACTGAAGGAAGGATACAAGAGGTACTGACAATGCCATCTCTCTTGGTCATAGTGACAGACCAATCTTAGCCTCTGGAATAGCTATAGGTCAAGATTTACAGCATAAAAGAGAGAGTAATTGTTAATTAAGTTGTCCATGTCTCTACAAGCTTAAAAGTTTTCGTTGAGATAGTGGTAAACAGTTTAATATGGATTAGAGCTAGCAAAAGATACTATCTTCAGGTTTTAATATATACCAATTTAAAAAATTTTCATGTGTTGACCTATGTGTGACTGTGTCAAGTAATAAAGACTGTAGGAACCCCTCTCTCTACAAGTTTTAGCTTTTAGTAAGATGGTAGTTTAATAGCAATCTATGAGCCTCAAGCAGGAAAAGAGAGATTTTTAATTATTGCTCTTCAACAAGCAGCCAACAAATCAAGCCACAATTTTGATCTTGAATTTTGGAATATACTAAGATTTTGTGAAGAACAGAACACAAAACATCATCTGAAACTTGAGTAGGAGGGCAGGGACTAAACAAATCTCTTCTCCTTTAGACTCTCACCTTGCTTTCTTTTACAATGCTTGTCTTTAGGCTCACAGGTGCCTCCAAAACCAACGTTGGGCTCTGGGATATCTCTGGGTCAGAAGAGGATTTTTCTTTCTTTTCTATCGTTTTATTATTATTAATTTATTTTTTTAACTGTGGTTAACAAGATTTGTAGCATACAAGTGAAAGGATTGTATGGACCTTATGCTACAACTCTTATGACTCAGACATTCCAAAGGCCAAGGTTGACCTTCCAATATGGCAAAAAGTGGGGCCATATTGGCCCCTCTCACATCTTTGTTTTCCTTTTTTATATTTTATATAAATTAAAGTACCTCGTGGCTTCTCTCAAACCAACATTGGATTGGCTGATTAAACAGTGAAGTTAAAGTTACTTTCATTTTTTGCAAATTTTTTTTTTTTTGGAAAATCGGCACCTGTAAATTTGAAGATCTTGCCTGATCAACTTTATGTGATTTTGATGGTGCACTTAATTTCAAAGATAGATTTGGTATTTTCTTTTATTTTAGTTAAAAAAAAGTAGTAAGAAAAACTTGGAGCATGGAAACTATAGAATTGGCCAACATGGAAGTTGTCCTCATAAACAGTGTTTTCTGTCATGGTTCCATACTAAAATTTCTTCAAGTGCATGATGAACTTTTCAAGGCCAGAAATAATGTTTACTGGCTTTGTGTGTGTTTATGTATAGGTTTCTTTAATTTGCGTCCTTTGTCTTTATGTTTCACAGTTTATTCCACTCCCAGAAAACTCTCATGAACACAGTTTAATGATGTGTGAGAGAAAATTATGTTAGTCTCGTGAGGAACGGGGACAAAGGATATTTTTATAATCACCTTAAAGGGACCAACTTTTAGTTCTACAAATACACCTATTTATTCCAACTATGTTTCCTTAAATATATATTTTCCATGTGGCACACAGAAGTCTGGCATAAAAATGATTATAACACAACACGAATTTAGGGTAACTATATAATAGAAGTATTTGTCTGTCTATATGTGTACTTGAAATTTGTTGAAATATTAGTGCCGCTATTTTGTTCTTCTGAGTACTCATCAACATCCATAATTTTACGTCTGAGTTTGATAAAGCTAGATCATACGCAAGCTTGAATTGGGTTGAGGTGATCAATTTTACTTTAGTAAATTTTCTGTCATATATAGCATATTTGTAAAATAAATTTATCAACCAGTTGCAGGGTTAATATCATGGTGCATATATCAATAGATGAAGTTCAAAACTCTCTTATTCATTCACAAACTAAGCACACCTGAACAATGATACCATTAAGAATTTCAGAAACAGAGCTACAAACCCCTGAAGCTACTTTATGCAGAACTGCTAAAAGGCAAATTGAACCAAGAAAATGGAAAAGCAACTGAAATGAAGCAAAACGGTGATTCAGACAACTTAGAGTTAAAAATGCAAATATCCTTGATTGCAATATAATACCCCTTTTGGCTTTCTTAGTTCTTAGGAAATGGAATTTCTCCACCTTCTAGTGTCTTTGTATTTTGTTCTACATTAGCTATCTGTGGTCCAGTATCATTTGTTTCTAAATCCGTTGTCTGGTGAGTTTGGTCAGCTTTTTCCAGCCACTGGTCCATGCTGATGATGTTTGTTTTGGCTTCATCATCTTATCAAATTGTCTCTGTAAGTTCTCCAGGTTTCTGGAGCTCTATGTAGTTGGATTTAACAGTCTCAAGCTCAAACTTAAGTGTGTTAATATCTTTCTTAGCTGCAGCCCACCTTCTTGAAATGACTGCAGGGTCCCTTCAAGTAATTTTTTCTGGTTTGACACCATGGGCTGGTAATGGGACTCACCACCTTCTCTCAAAGAACTGTTAGCCATTACATTGCTTATCTTCACCTGTTCAGAGAAGAGAACTTGCACAACCACTCTTAAAGGTAGTCTTTCATTTCTTGCTGCATGCATGCAAGCATCAATTGACAGTTTCTGGAAGTCCATAACCCGACAGATCCTCTCCTTTCATGCTCTGAGAGTGTTGGATGGGCCTATGAATTTTCATTAGAAAAATATAAAGGATTATGCTATTTCTGTAGGTAATATAATGTCCTACTACATCTTTCTGCGACTTTAAGCAAAGCAATCTTTAATTCTAGTTTCTCCAAGCAAAGTCAGAGTCATGATTGAAAGACTTGGGAAAATTAGACCACAATATACAACACAATAATCTCTTGTGTGTGTGTGTGTGTGTGTGTGTGTGTGTGTACGTGCGCGCATTTTGCACGACTGTTTTCTTGCTAGAACCATTTTGTTACATTCTAGATTATGGTTATCTTTTACAATTCCTTTTGAACAGAAATAACTTGATATGGATACTGCTAGATAAGTATGGATGTTTTAGTGCTTGAAAACTTGAAACTCGAACATGCTATTTAATTGTTTATCTTTTGGGCATATATTCACTTTTATGTCATGCTACACTTCTCTTTATCAGCTTTGACCAGTCTATTTGTTTTTCATGGATGCATAGTTGTAGTTTTAAATAGGGACTACTGCTGGTTCCAGATACTTTTTGAGTCCTGTATGACCATTTATTCTCAATTTCGTAAGAAGCAGAACAAGCCTGCTGATAATAATCATGAAACGAAAATACAGATTGTTCAAAACCTGGAGGGTTAGATTTGAATTTACCTTAAGATAGGAATCAATTGCTCGATAGAGTCCATCATCACAAGTTCTGGCTGATTCTGGCAAGGCCTCTGCCAGGACCTGGAACCTTGTCAGGGAGAGATTTCTATCCCTAGATACCTCTGTAAGATAACTGTCCACAAGCCTTGCCACTCTTGTCTTGGCATTTGTAATATCACCTCTTCGAGCTTCTTCATGTATATTCTTGTCAGAAAAAGACCACCTGCTGGGACTTGAGCCCTCTGTTTGTTCCTGGACAAGAAAATGCTCCAAAAGCCTCTGAACTAGATCAACATCGTACAAAGTCTCACTTCTATTAAAAGATGGTATGAGAAGATCCGGTAATGTAGCCTGTTCAAATTGCATTCCTACCCGTTTCCAGCTCGGTAATAAGAGCAGGAGCCACCTTTAACATGTTTGCCATTTTTAGTAGCCTCAGAAGGAAGCAACAAGAGACGCTATCCTTTTGCGGTGGAAGTATGCTTATCAGACTCTCTACGATCATTCTCTGATCTTTGGCCTGAACTGTGGATATAATATACTCTTTACTACCAGCCACAATCACATGTAGCCCTCCTCTCCTGCTACTGCTATTGCTTCCTTCGTCTTTTATCAATTCTGGGAACCACTTTGCCGCATAGTGTGTTATCGCGGCACCAACCAATCAAATTTCATACCCTTTACCTTAATAGCAGTAATGACACGAACAAAGTGATCGATCCTTAGAATTGAAACATCCTCAAACCACCAGTCGGTGGGGGCATGGAGGTTTCTGCTTGGGCTCGATTCCTTCATTTCGTTCCATTTCGGGCTACAAACTCTGGGCGGTTTTCCTGAATATGACCATCTAACTCCTTTTGGATTGGCACAAGCCTTCCAAGCTATGGACTCGGCGCATCTTCGTACAATTTGGAGATTTTCTGCCCATGGTGAAAGCTTCTCGCAGCTTTTCAATACCAAAATAGAATCTCTCCATGATGACAAAACCACGTAGCTGAGAAATGCTTCTGTTTTGAATATGAGATTGCCTTCTTCCAGGTCCTCTGTCATTTCGAGGTACTCTGCTGCGCATCTTAAGCCAGAGATATTCGTCGCTGTGATATCAACATCAATTCCATAGCAGAATTTTGCTGCCAGCTCGAATGCCTCAGGTCCACCAGGCAGGTCATCTAAGACTACTTTTTCCAAGCATGGGTTTCGTGATTCATATACAAGTCTATTCATCTTCCCACTCTAGAAAGAAGTGGATACTTGAGAGAGAGAGAGAGAGAGATTAAATTAAACCAGTATTACTAAAGGAAAAAAACCATTTCAACTGCTCAAACATTTAAGCACGAAAATAACTACCTTGTGCAAATGGAAGCTAGCATCTCCAACTTTAACCAAGAAATCACTTGGAATATCAGTTGCAACATGCCTACATATTAAGAACAAAGAGATAATTTCATAATCTTAATTTATTTTTAGTGCTCTTTGTTGCCTCAAAAGACAAGTGAAAGAGGTGATTAGAGACCCTCCAGTAGGTTATTCATATCTGTATACAATTGTAATTTCTTTAATCAAAACTATAAAACATAGACGACTGCAAGCATAGAGTAACTAAATGGTCATGTGAGTAAGCAGTTCTAGTTTTTGTGGTTACTACATCATTACATACCAAGATTGGCCTCTTTGCTCAAACCCATCAGTCTTCCAACCATGCTTGCTGGAAGAAACCATTCCACTGCAATCTCTCCTCCAACAGACTCATTCTCTGAATCCCACATAGCAAAACTAAAAGCACTGGAAACTTAACGGGAAGTTTTCTCTGGAAGTTACTCTAGCCGAGAACACAAGGAGCAGGAGTGCCAGCTGCCACTGCGGATGATGAGTAAGAGGGAAGAATCCCAGATATGATTGCTTGGAATTATCTCTGAGTAAAAGGGAAGAATCCCAGATATGACTGCTTGGAATTATCTCTTTTACCGGCTTTCTCACAGATTTTCAAGGCCGCTTTCCCAGATATGATTCTTGGAATTATCTCTTGTTACCGGCTTTCTCACAGATTTTCAAGGCCGCTCTCAGGCTATGAACTCATGGGCATTAGTGGTACTTTTTATGAGTCATTTGCATTTCCTTTCTTTGACTTTGGTTTATTCTTTCTATGCATGAATAGTGGGAGATTAATCTGCATTCTTTAAGCTCCTTTCTCATGCCTTTTTCTTTTATTTTCTGAAAAGACTCTGCTATTCTCTCTTTTTTGTATCAATATCATATGTAACATGTATAAATCTGTTGCAATTTTATCCCAAAATTATTCCTTTTCTGGACAAGAAAGATTGAAAATATTTTACATGGATGTGTATTATGTTTGCCAAAATGAATGTAACTTTTTAGTTTTATAAAATTAGCACTCAGTGTTGAATGTTCCAGAGTAACGTCCATTGTGTTTAATGATATTGGCAGACATAGTAGGAAATATGTTCTGTAAGAAAGGGCAACCTTCTAGGTAAATGAATGTAACAACCATACGTTTTCATTTTCTCTTAGCTATGGAGATTGTGCTGAACTTAGAGGAATCATTAGTGGATTTCTTATTGGCAGATTTGTAAACCATTTGGCAATAAATGATTTATCCACTCAACTTGAAGGAAATTTTTGAGTTTTGACAGTTTTAGAGTGCTAATGAGGCTTACTTTTCCACCGTCTGATTGATTTGTAGAGGAAAAATAAATGAAAAGGAATTGGAGAACTTAACTTTAAATATCATATTTCCTTTTCCTTTCAAACTATGAACATTTGGATGCCCCCTTCCCCACTCGTCCATTTCTTCCCCTTGCTTTGACTAGTATTGGAACCTCACAAAACCTTAATTTAGCATTTTCACTTTTCTCAAAATACCTCCCTCACCAAGAAAGAGAAAAGGATTTTTTCTTTTTTCATAACCGCTCTTTCACTTCAGTAGAGTTCT
Organism: Thlaspi arvense; assembly: GCA_911865555.2. Lineage (NCBI taxonomy): Eukaryota > Viridiplantae > Streptophyta > Magnoliopsida > Brassicales > Brassicaceae > Thlaspi > Thlaspi arvense. The sequence goes on from CAJVSB020000805.1 coordinate 140,212, forward strand.
GGCACCTGCATCAGATAATAATGGTTGCTATGCAGTACACCCTGCAATGAACTATTTGAACTATATTAGAAATTTAAATACCTAAAGACAGGAGACAGTTGGATAATTTGTACTCAGTTTTACTTTTAAGCAATAGTACTCTGCAATCTGTTATATGCCTTTCAATACTGAGAAAAGTCTAGAAAGTTGGGTCCCAAACTTTATGACTAGCCCATTGTGTATGTGGAAATATTGACAGTAGATGGATTATGTCCAGATCTGTAGGTCCATTTTTTTAACGGTTCATGATGGTTGTCCTAAATGGTGTGTTCATGAACAGCAAGATCACAACTGATGAACAATAACCCTGGGGTTCCAGTTGAGGGGGAGATGAAAGCAATTTAGAACGTCCGTGATCTGATAGATGTACAGATATGATTCTGCAAATTTGACGTGACAATTTAGAAAATATGGACTGTTTTATAAAACAGTACATGTTTCAAATCTGCTGAAATAGAGAAATGGAGGGAGATTGATCCCTGTCCTGACCCTTGATTTGGCTCTATTGAATTGTTAAAAATGCTTCTTTTGGCAGGCAGGCTTGTTAATCTCTGGTCATTAATCTGTAATACTCCATGGTAGGATTTTCTTTCTTTGAATATACTATTGAATGATTAATTATTTGAGACTTTATTTCATCATGCGTAAGACCTTGATATTTTCTTTTCCTTTCCTTTCTTTTCTTTTCTTTTCTTTTCTTTTCTTGGAGGGTTATATGAAATCTTACACAGTTGTTTGATTAAGTATTAGAGCCCACTAGCCATAAAAAATTAGTGTTATTATTAATATTTCGTTTGTCCTTTTATTGGGAGAGAGATAGGAGAGGCAGTGAGCAGTCTTGTATTTGAACAGGGCTCCTTCAAGACAGTGATGGAGATAAAGAAGGTGGCCAAGTGATAGCTCTTGTGGTTGAGAGTTGGACTACCTTTCCTCATTCAGGTAGTCACACTTCTACTGGCTGGTTTTAACAAGGGGTCGAGACTATTTGCAAATTAAATCTTATACAGTGTTTTAGCATCTACTTTATCAAAAGCAAGGACAATTAGTGCAATAGGTAATAAAGCTTACCTTGAATTCCAGGTGCTTTTAGATGAAAAAGCCATTGAGATTTACACCAATTTCGAACCATGGAGATGGCATAAGCATTGCAGAAGATTTTATAAGCATTGATCATAGTTTTGGGTTTTCTTCTGTCATTTGTGCTTTTTATTGCAGTAACATCTGTATCCAGATTACTTGCTCAAAATTGGTAATTATAATGGTGATATTTGATTTCTTTCTCCAATTTCCAGGAACATTGCAATAGTCATAACATTGGCTTAAACTGTTGTTGTAGAGAGTGACTTTGAGGACAAAAAGTAAAGAAAAAAGTCATGGAGAGCATGTCTCTAGACAAACATTTAACATTAAAGTATTGTCCTCGTCATTTTTGATGAACTTTACTAAAGTTTAATTACAAAGTTTGTCTCAATTTTCTGCGTAAAGAGATAAATAGGAAGGGGGAGAATGTATTTCTCATTCAAAGGACTTTTCCGTTAACATAGGCCTTTATTTACCCCTACCTATAGTGAGAGAGAGGGAGAGAGAGTCGAATGAGCACTGAGAAACTTAAAGCATAAGAATTTTAAAAAATAATAATAATGATTTATCATGTTGATAATTGATGGTTTGAAAATACAAAAATAAAAAACATCTAGAAACCTAATTAACAGAAGTTAGGTAGTAGGTTTCAGCTTGGAACCAGGCCTAGTATTAGAAACAAAATATGCAAAAACCTAACATTTAAACTGCTATGGAGACATGTTCCTAATCACGTGCTTGCAGAAATCTAGATATAGACTAGTTATGTTCCAGAGATTTTATAAGACTGCCTGTTCCCACTGCATGTAAATGCAATCCAAGTATAACTGAATTAATTTTTAATAATTAAATTTTATATTTGAGTTAACTGGGCACATAAGTTTCAGGCAACAAATCTCCTACTGTCAAATCCCTCAAGTCTCTAATTTTAATATTCTTTTTAAGATGCATGTACATTGGGTAAATTGTGATAAAATTATAATGCTTAGGAATCCTTCTTATGTTGTGACCAGGAGAGGTGGGCACAAATTTTGTGTAGATGATTATAGTCAGACGTCCTAATGACTAATGGCGATGATTTTAACTTGAATATTACCCTTTGGAGCAATCCAGAAAAACACTATGAAGACCGAAAATCTTTGATTAAATCCAGAAAGATTAATTATTGCGAGCATTAGGTGTTTACCACAAACTCTAAACCACGGGCGATGATTAGTGACATTTACCATTTATTGCTAAGTAGCCAATTAGTTGATAATTACCACACAGATCTTACTATTGTGGATAACTGATATGATATTTGTCATGATGATAACTAGGTTTTCTACACATATATGTTTGTGTGCGATGGCAATCTCGAAAAGCAACATTCCAAATCGCACCAAGTTGCCTTAAAAGCTTTTTACCCACACTTCATTTCTTGGCCCTGTTTAGTAGCTCCTTTGCCCGTACATGATGTATTATTGCTTGGAAGCCATGGTGAATTGCTGTTTGGAAACCAAAAGTAGGATGGTTTGGATGTCATCATCTTGCCATCCTGGCCGTTTCGGCTCTTTCTTATGGCATAGAAACAGGACAAGCAAGAAGCATTTGATCATGCCTGGGACAAGCTGATCCAAGGGATTTTTTGGGAGATTTGTGTTTTATTAAAAATCATATTGTATTATTTTTAAATAAGTTTAGATTTATTTAGGATATAAAATCCAAATTTATATTCAAGAAGACAATCTTATCCTTTAAAGAGTTTTTTAATCTTTAGGAGCTTTTCATACTTTACAACTCCTTTCTATAAAAGGGAAACTATATTTCATTGAAAGGGAAAGGGGAGAGGAAAAATACATCTAAAAGTTGAAGATTCAACTAAAGTTTTTTAACAAAAAGTAAACAAACCCTTCAACCAATTCAACTGCACTTAGGAAGAGAATTGATAAAATCCAGTCAAGATGAGCATAAGGATTTGTGATATCGAAGACCTAAGGTCAGGCGATTTGAGAAGGAGTCGGGTTTGTAATTTGATTCTTGTTAGGGTTTTTAAAACCCTATATATATGCATTCTTTACTTTTAATTGATGAATTTCAATTCAATTTTTTTCTATAATTATTTTAGTTGAACTTGGATCATTCTTGTTTGGGCGAATCTATTTAACTATTACTTATACCTTCAAGAAATTATAAATTATATTTTGGTATTAGAGCATCAATCCTAATTATGGGTAATTCAAACTATATCCGGCAACAAAGCAATCGGATAAGTATTTTAATCTACAACAGGTTCAATGGTCAAAACAATAATATCAGCAAGGGTTCACCACCAAATTAAGAACCATCAAGAGCTGGTTCCTGTAAAGAATAGGAGATATGATCTAGGAGGAAATTTTTGGAAGATTTGAATTTTATTAGAGATTTTATTTTATTATTTTTTAGATTAAATTTAAATTTATTTAGGATATAAAATTTAAATTTTCATAGTTATCTCAAAAGGACAACCTCATCTTTTCAATAGTTTTTAGCATTTAGGAATCATTCATCCTTTAAGAACTCTTCTTTATAAAAAGGATATTATTTTCCATTGGAAATGCAAGAAAAAAGTACCTACAAAAGTTTAAGACTCAACCAGAATTTTTTAACAAAAAGTCAACAATTTTTCAACTATTCCAACAGCACTTGATAACAAAATTGACAAATCCAATCGAGGTGAGCATAAGGATTTACAATATTCAAGTCCCAAAAGTCAAATGGTTTGAGAAAGAATCGAGTTTGTAATTAGATTTTTGTTAAGATTTAAGTAGAGTTTTCTAAAAGCAATTGTATAACTATTCTTAACTTTTTATTATTCAATTTTAATTTAATTTTTTCTTTACAATTATTCTAGTTAAGCTTGAATCATTCTTGTTATGATGGATTTGTTTACCCATTACTTGTGCCTTGAAGAAATTATAGATCACAAGTCTTGTGTGAATTAAATCTAGTTGTTCCATATGAAATTTGAAAGTAATCTTGGTTGTAGGGCTGTCAACAAGTTGAATCTTAATCCAAATTCAATCTGAATTTGATCCGAATTTTAAAGTTTAAAATCAAGTCAGATTCAATTATATACATCTGTAATTTGAAATATGAAAATTAAAAGAATTAAGTAATTTAATCTATCAAATATAAATATGAATTTAATAATATTTTTTTTAATTAAACAACAATCTTATATATGTAATATTAATAAATTTATAATTGTAGGAATTAAATTTAAAAATAAAAAAATTTAAGAACTAATATAATTGATCCAATAAGCTTAAAACTTTAGTGTAAAATAGTATCATTTCTTATCGAGTCGAAATTTTTATCAAATTTCAGATTATTTATTAAATTTAAATATAATTTAATAAATATAAAATTTTATAAAATCTCCAATTGAATTCGAATTTGAAAATGAATAATTGGATTTTGATTTACCTAATTTAATATCTAACCCTTTTGTAGCTCTCCTTGGCCGTGTATGCTTTCACAAGTATTCAATATTTTCTTGAACTTCTCTATCAAGTGTGATTGAAAAAAATTCATTTTAGGTGAAATTATGACATCTATTTACATTTTAAATTGAATGAAAAATGTATTTTTTTTTCTCTTATTTTATCATATTTTATTTTATTATGAAAGTTGACAGTGCTTTATTTTTTTTAATTTTACTCAAGGTTTAATATCTCTGGTACTTTACTCAGGAAACTCTCTCTCTCTCTCTCTCTCTCTCTCTCTCTACCCCTGATTTCCACTTATTTTTTGTCTTTTCCAAAGAGATCTGCTTTCTGGAGTCCAATTCATCAAACACCAAACTCTCAAATATTTAGCTCTAGGGCATAGTACATGTATCCACTGTCATTAATGCTTGCATCTCTGAAGATTCTCACACGCTTTGTGTTTTGAATTACTTTTCTTTGCTTCATAAAACACAGGAATTTATAGGATTTGGTAAATTTCTAGATTTAAAAATTCTATTTTGATTCTTTGAATAAGAAATTAAAAATAAAATTTAAATTTATGAAATTTGATAAGTTTTCACTTAATGCAGTGAAATGCCTTCAAATTCCATCAAAATTAGAAGGATTTCATGAGATTTGAATTTGAGAAAATTTATTTAAAAAACTTTAAATTATTTTTCCAAATCCTACCCCTCTCTGTAAAATACCTTTTCAACTCAACTTTAAAAAATACATTAAATATTTAAAAATGTAAAATCTATTTTTACTATCTTATATAATTAAAAAATAAAATAAAATTTATTGACTTCTTTTAACTTACTTTTTTACAAATTAATTTTTATTTATCAAATTTTTTATAATAAATTTAAGACCGCATGTTAAGACATATGTATGTACAAATTAGGCGAGTGCACAAATAGATTAGGGGAGTAATTGAGTTCAATGAATTTTTGAAACAGGAAGGGTCTTTATATACAACATTTAGTTTGACAAAAAAAAAGTTAACCAATTTTTTTATCAAGAAATTATAAATTATTTTGAAAATTTTTTCATAATAAATTTGATTTTAAATTTTTTTGAAATTAAAATTTATAAAATCTTAATTCATAAAGGTATAGTTATAAAAATCTTATTTTTAATTCTAAACTCTATTTCTTTTCAGACAACAAATGAAAATTATAAATCCTAAATTTTATTTTTTATCAAATACTAGAATGAAATTTGGATTTAAAATGCACGAAATTTCAAATCCAAACGCAATTCTAAATTTTTTTTTATCCTGCCAAACATAGGGTTAAGATTTTCTTTTTTTTTCTCAATTTGGGTCTTTTGGGTCCGCGTAATCCTGGGGCCCGGAGGCCCATGAACCTAGTACCCTGATTTGGGCCCATACCACCCAACACCCTTTAGAAATAAGGTTTTTTTTTTTTTTTTTTTCCAGACCTAATGTGTAAAAAAGAACATTAAAAATCATTTCTGGAGAAAATAGTTACTCTCAATGTTTTGATTTGCCACGTGTTTGCTAGTCTTGATTGCTGTTGGATGCTTTCATGAAATTTTTGGTCCATCGGCACCTTTATATGATATATATGTATATATGTATGTATATAATAAATGAATTCATGACTTCATAATGAAATATTTGGTAAATGGAAGTGAGCAATAGTAGTCCACAAATTATTAAAATAATTTAAATTTTATAAAAATATTTACATGAAAAAAATCATTTTCAAGTTTCAATATATCCCGTAAAAATGACTCAGTTCACTTCAAACTTATATTTATAAATTACTTTCATTGATAACATGACTATCACTTGGGCGAATCTTGTAAAAATATTAAATTATAATATGAAAATATGGGGAAATTTTTGATAAATATATGCAAATTTTTAATTATGTTTATTAATTTTCTACCTCTAACATTACATATTGAAATATTTATTAAATTATTATATCACTTTTTTCTTAAATTTTTATATTGCAGTTCCTACATCTTCTAAACTAGTTAATATGCGATTACAAATACTGATTTTTATTAGTAATTTTTTGTATATAATATATTATATTAGAGAAATGATCAATTAACACTTAGTGTCAATTTAAAAACACTTACACCACATTTTGTACCATTAATTTTATCAAAATCAACGGATGAGATTTATTAAAAAAAGATAACTATAAATTAGTTATTAAAATAAATTTCATCTGTTAATTTTGACAAATCAATTGTGCAAAATGTAGTGTAAGTGTCTTGAACTTATATTAGGTATTAATTAATCTTTCCTCATTATATTATTATATTATATAATTATAAAAAATATCACAAAATATATTTTTCCATTAAAAAAATTTATGAACTCAGACGTTGGTAAGCAACGAAGGAGCAATGCTGCGGAAACTTTTTTTATGACTAAATGAAAATTATTAAAATCTTTAAAATTTAAAATAAAATGTTTTGGAAAGGATCATGGGCCACGATAATGTAGTTTCTAAAAACAAAACTATTTACTAAAACAATTTTACCTCGTGCAGCATTTGCAAGCTTGTATATAACACTTTAAGTCTGCAAATGAAGTGACAAAAATGCTTGATGAAGTAAAACTTAATTATTCCAAATAAATAAGTGTGATATTTATATAATTTTAAAATTATTTTATTTATGTTAAGAATATCAATATTGATATTAATAATTAAAATTCGTAAGTGTACATATCATTATAAAGTTTAAATATACGAATAATGAAAAAATTTTAATTTTGTTAATATTTAAATATTTCTAAAGATTGCATAAATAAAAATAGAAGTAAAAAAATATAAAACAAGTAATTTTTGTAAAAATTTTTATGACACATTTAATCATATATTATGTAGGTTTTTTTTTTTTTTGTTGTAATTGATGTCAAATATTAAATTATATAAAAATTGTAGACATGTAATATGAGAGGAAAAATGTTGACAATCATATATTAAACTGTTGGTAAAAATAATGAACAAAAAGTCTTATTATATTTCAAATTTCTTTAGAGGATTTGCCCAAAACCCAAACGTTGTTTCAAAATAATTGGCAATTGTCCTCTTTTGTAATTTTCTTTATTTTTATTTTTTTTACTAGGTCAGTTAACAGCGTTTAAAGAGAACCAAGGGGTGGGATGAGATAGTACGGATCTCTCCCCCTTAACAGATGTCTCGGGTTCAAGTCTTAGGAATTGAGCACCTTTAACCTTGGGAGGGAGCACTTTGCCGCCCGTAAGGATTCTACCACGTGAACCAGATTAGTCTGCAGTCCAAAATGGGCTGTGGGATACTAGTAGCATGCGAACAAAAAATAAAAAAGAAAACCCAGGGTTTTATCAATTTGGCCAATTTTATAGAACTTCAAGTACTGATTTGAACAAAAACAAAGTAAAAGGGCTGAATTGCATCAATTTTATAGGTATCCTCATGACAAACTTGATCCTTTCCTTCATCGTTGAAACTTTGTAGAATCGACCAAAAAGAAGGAATTGAAAAAAAATAAAAATTGGCAGAGAAGTTATTCCTTTCCAAGTGTCTGTTTGATATTATACTGAAAAAAGAGAAAGGATAAAAATAAAATAAAATAATTAAAGAAGAGAAAATAGATGTTTGCCTTCCTTTATTTAGTAGTATTTAAATAAATATGAAAATAGGTTAGGTTGAGACTAAAAAAGTCACGCCTGTTATAAAAATTATTAACCTGTTTATGGCCTGACTTTTTTGCAAGGTTAATAAAATTTCACTTCACTTATTAGCTTATTAGGTCATATATATTTACATTGTAAAAATATATACTAATATTATTTAAGTTATATATTGTATTATATCGTATAAATATATAATTTATATTATTTAAATTATTTTAAATATATTTTTTATATATAATTAATTATATACACAAGTCTCTTAGACTCATTATATACGTTAATCATAATTTTATTAAGTTGTTTAACTAAAAAGAATAATTTCTTGACCTAATTAGATATATAACTAAGTCAAGTTGAATCAAAATAAGATAAGTCACATCTCACAAATCACTTCATTTATTTCCAACCTACATTTAATGAATGAAAGATGTTTTTTTTTCTTTTATTTTGTTTATTTTAAGAAAAATAATCAAAATACATGTAAAAAAATGTCACGCCCCAATCAAGAGTGTGACTGGCACTAGAGTCAGCTTGCCGATCCCAGTAAACCTCCAACATAACAGAACAAAAAATGCATGATCTCAAAATATCTAATATATATAAATCAAAAATGCATCTAACTGATACATGGAGCTATTAGAGTACAAAAACTGAAACATTTATATAAAATGTGCCCATACATCAATCAATACAGTGGTGGATGAGATCAACTCGGAAGCTACCATCGCAGAGCAGAACAGAAATCTGGAAAATAGGGAAAAGGGTGAGTACAAAACTCAGCGAACGAAAGTACCATTCTAGACATGCAGGAACATGCATTGCAATGTTTAACACAAATATATCATCTCAATCCATAAACAATAACATAGTTTACGAAAACCACTATTTGTCTCAGCTAATGTTGTCAGAATCAGAAAATCAAATACCGGTCAGAGTATAGGAAACATATCACGTATCACATATTGCATTGGGATCCCATGCCAGAATCAGAATCATGTGTATCATATGATTGGGCCAAGGCACTCCCCGCACGCTACGGCGATCCGCCGTTCGCGTTGAGCCCTTGGCACCCCGTATTAGAACCACATAGCACATATCATACATGTCGCACTAGGATCACATGTCAAAACCACATATCACATATCACATATCATACCGAGATCCTGTGCTAGAATCAAAATCAAAATCCCAAAAACTCCCGATAGGTAATTTTGTAAAACCACACATATCACTGAGGTGCGTATATAAATATTTACACAAATAATTTCAAGCTTATCAAGAAATAAATAAATAGATGCACGTCCCTACTTCAACATCATAATTCAGAAATCAGAGGATAGAAGATAACAGAAAACCTGAATGCGGACACATGTATAGAAAGTACTGTCACTCACCGGCACGTCAAAACGAGTACCGAGCCTCTGGCAGACGGCTCACTGCTCCCCGCGTGCTTCTTCCGGAGTATCTACAATCACAAAACGTCAGTAAGAATCGGAATCAAATTTATTCTAAATAACTCAACTACCAGAAACTAACCGGACTTTAAAACTCTCAAATTAGCTTAAATTGGTCTCCGGGCCTCCTAACTGAAATAAACCAGTCTTAAACCACCAAAAACTAGATTGAACCCAACCAAAACCCCACAAA